>JASCZW010016753.1:0-18152 GCA_034211315.2 Aedes japonicus | reverse complement strand
GAAGGTGCATGCTGAAATCTACCTATTACGAAAATGGAAGTATTCTTTATACGGTATATAATTTCAGATCATCCATGGAGTTCCCATATTGTATAGTGATCTTAAATTATTTTTTCCTTCGTGACAATGATAATGCAGGTCATCCACAATTGCAGCAGGGCTACAACCAGCAGAACATGCAGACAGTTCAGATATAATTTTATGTTATCATTTTGTATTGTAACACCCTTTCGCAATATTTTTTATCCTATTTCAGCTTCACTTTATGGTTTTAGGCCCATACTACCACAGATTCTACTATAATTTTTTCCTTCTTTATCCAAAAAAACATTTTATGATTTGAAAACTAAAATTGTTAATGATCCTTCATTTTATTGCACAACTGATATGAAGTATCCATGGGCTTAGTAGATTCAAGAGTTATCGGAGAATTGAAATTTTCTTCCGTTTTTTCTCTTCTTTTTGTGTGTGGATTTGTTAAGTTTTCCTTTTTGGGCAGTAATCATAATCATATGAAATTTATGTTGGTTACTGTTAGCTTAAACTCCTTTGCCATTCTGCAAAGCCTGCCCGGTGATGAAACTTTCTACATTAATTCACTTTAAAATTTTCTCGACATTTCCAGAGTTTATATCATCTTACTTCACTAGCAGATGGGCAAATAGCTGCATTTTGTTTCTAGTATATATTATTTAGTATCTCATTACAACATCGTGTGGTTTTCATCATATCATCACTGCATATTTTTTATAATCATAATAAAATTATATATATATAAAAAATAATAATAATAATTGATGAAATTTAATACCTAGGTACAGGAAGATTATTCCAGATAGTATGATATTTTATTGCATTGTATCTCGAGGTGTTTTTCTTTAATGTAGATCATTGAATATAAATAAAATTATTGAATGCTCTTCAAATCTGCTGTTTATGTTTATCCATATGTCATGAATACATACATATTTTTAAATTTTTAATGTATAATCAAATGTTTAATGTTTTATTTATTTGCAAAATAATCTTCACATTCCAGAGTAACATTCATCTGCCACTGATTGAGCTGTAAAGATGCAACAAGCTTCATGTTATTATCTTATGCCTATTAATACTGTTTTAATTATTTCATCATATTTTTTAAAATTTCAGGACGACGAATTGCAACTATGACATATTAATTAAATATTCTAGTATATTTCATTGCTCTGTTACATACAACATGAATTGTTGAATATTATGATTATATATAATAAATACTGGGTTGGGAGGGAGCACCAGGGTATCATTCAAGCTGAAACTGGACGATGGTTTGATTGACTGCCTGAGTCTAGGAGGAACAACAGTATCATTTCTTATCCTACCGATTCGATTGTGGTACTGCGAGTTCTACTCCAACAGTTTCAGGGAGAGTGACGCGCCCTTCTTAACAAGCCATCCTGTAGAAAGCTTAATGAGTATTGCGAATTGTGTTATTCGATTTGTTGGATCATATCGTTGGAAGGAGATTCTTAATTTCCCGTGGATTTCGTGTAAGTGTCTCTACTTACGGGTCCACCCCTCCGTTTTTGGCCCTTCATACAGCGATATTGTGAATTCATATCGGTGGCTCAATTCGATCTTGCTATTAAGTGGAGCTGCATCCAAGCCAAGGACTGAGAGGATGGTGGCTACCATACATACATACATACATAGAATGAACAGTTCTTATGCAGGAATTCAGGAAACTGCAAAAGTGAGGTTAAACGTCGTATATGGTGCTCCATAAAAATAGTTTTTCGAGCAGTCAAAGCAACGTAATTGGTGATAAAATGAGAAGAATATCGACGATTTCGGCGAGGCTGACCAATTTTATACAGTTTGAAAATTTTCCATAAAGTTTCCACTGTTTAATCACCGCGTCACAAAATAGCTCCATAGCCCGCAAAAGAAAGACACTGAATGAAAATCAGCCATTATTGTACGTAATCATCATAGTCACAACCCAAGAGAAGAATTACTCCAAAACATTTGGAATATCTGTGGCATAGTCAGCGTTGCCAAGTATATTTTTACAAAGTCAGGAAGTGTATGAAATTAAAATCAGGATAAAATCAGGATTGTCATTTTATGTGTAAAAAACTGATGTTAATAAAAATACCGTTTATTTAAACCAAAAAACTTACATAACATATATTTATCTCTTTCAGTTTCATAAATGGTATAGTTCAGTGCCAACAATTGATTAGGGCGAATCTGCCTATGTAAACAAAGACTTTGTCTGCTAATTTATCGGAAGTTGAATACAATTCCTTCAAATTGAATATATCAGCGGATAGAGACAATGCTCGTCTTCCTATAGGAGTGCTTAATTTGTGTATGTGCCTTTTGTTCTGGACTACGAAAACTACGAAAGCCATTGTTTATAAAAGCAGATTTGCTCTAATCTAATGTTGGTGCTGAGTTGTATTTTTTTTGCGAAAGCTTACCTAACTAACTGTTTGAGACCTGCGAGAGAGTGATATTAAAAACTAAAAAGTAAACCGCGAAGTTTAAGATGTCTTGTATCGTTTTGGTAGAAGAGCAGGTCAGAATAGATTTTTTATTGGATGATTTTTGACGATTCCATTCCGAGTAGCCAACTAGTAAAAGCTTTGGCAGAACTCCATTACTTTGATTAGTTTATTTATTTCGCTTAAAATTAATTTGGATTGATAAAAATTACGATAATCAGGAAAAATCAGGATTTTTTATCAAAATCTGGAAAAAATTTGTGCTTGTCAGGATTTCAGGCAAAATGCTAAAAAGTCTGGAAAATCCTGAAAAATCAGGAACATTGGCATCTCTGGGCATAGTTGCATGACCGCATAAAAAAAAAAGTTATATGAGAGCATATTGAACACGATGTACGTATATTTTGGTTCAAAGAAATAGACGTTTTATTAGGAGTAAGGAAGAATCCTTTATAATAAAGAAGCATTGATATTTCAATTGCTCACTAAGCCAAAATAGCCGAGAAATTCTTTGGAATCAAATCATTTAAATCTATAGTTCGTAAAAACCGTTCAAATTGCTTACTAAAGCGATCATCTTCGTTGCAAAAACGTGAAAACCTCAACTGGAATTCTCCCCGCAAATGAATACTTCAAAAAATTCCGAAAGCTTCTGGCTTCTGGTGGTTCGATAATTATAATTATTTCCACCTTTTAGCGCATTCAAGTCACAGTCAGCGTAGGAAAAATGACGAAATATAGGTACGCCAGCTATTCTCGGTTTAATTAAATTTTGTGCCCACTGAAATGCTTGTGTAATGTTTCGAACAGGGCCTACTTTCTTTTATTGCCAACGAACAGTGTTTACTTCGAGATTCGTTCAACTGTTAAATCAATATCAAGTCAAAAATTGACCGCCTCCACGTTTATTGACATGTTTGGAACCGTTTGAATATTGATTCAAATTGTCGAAAACTGAGCTGCGAGGATTGTCCCTTTCTTTTGTAACGCGAGGAATCTCCTGGCTGGAATTATTAATATCGGTTGTGTTTTCATTATTATGTCGAGGCGATAAAAATGAAATGAAAACTGGTTGTACATAGCGTTACATTACAGCCGGAGCTGTGGATTCGATGAGAATTTTATCATTAAGTCAACGGATGAACGTTGGAATTTATTTTCACCTGATTGGAAACCAAATTAATTGGTGATTTCGTTGGATACATTACTCGGATTTGTTTAATTAGGTGATTGGAAGAAACTGTTGCTGGCAGGTTGATTCAGCATCTGTTGCCTCTTTTATTTGGGTTGTTCGAATATCAGAGAGCTCGAGATTAATTCAAGAGAAAATTGTCATTTAGGTCGATAATAACAAAACATTGTTTACTTTCTCATTTGTTTATAACTAAGTCGCCATTTGTTTTTCAGTGAACTGCTAGCCAGTGGCATTGTCTTTTGATCTGTACTAAGCATCCCTTCGAATAATGTATATTGGCGTTGAAATCAACCAAGAGGTATGAGAGAATTTTCTCATTGTTGCTTTCAACCTTATGATAATTTTCCCTTGAATTGATTACTCATGCTGAGATTTTTTATACATGCTAAAACCATTCTTGCTAGTATGTAAGCGACTGCCAATGATCAATGCTCAGTGGTACAAGCGTTTGAGCTCATTGAGAGTTTATTTAAATCCAAATAATTCTGGGATTGGGTGTTTACAATTCAACGCATACAGTCTAGCAGTGTTTTTACGGAAAATATTTACAGTCAAACTGACTGCTCTTACTGTTCGCTACCGACACGTTAGCTCCGGCAGATGAACACGCGGCGCAAGGCGCGCAAACCACAATACACCACGTGAACATTCAATCAGCAGTTGCGCTGTCATCATCGGCATGACCTACCCTGGAAGAGAGAGAGAGAGAGAGAGAGAGAGAGAGAAAACGAGAGAACGCACGCTGCCGACGCTGTTGCTATCGACGAGCCCGACGACACCATAATCATCATCATCATCCATCATCATCATCATCATCATCATCATCATCATCATCATCATCATCATCATCATCATCATCATCATTGCGTACAATGATGACAGCGCGCGATGCAGTGGCTCCAGATTCTTCGAGAATGTTCTGTTTCTTGTCGTGCAACATTTCTGCTAGCTATATAAGGCATTAGGTTAGTGAAAAATAGAATCAGTATGTTTTTGACCCGGCTAACGGTCAAGTAATAAAATAGGTAATTTGAGCTGGCTAAAGCTCAATAGAAATAAAGGCTTGTAAAAGCAATAATCGTCTTCGTTTCTTTGTGGCAACGGAAAGTTAATCTCCCTTTGAGGCAACCAGGCGCCTCAACATTTGGTCCTTCGAACCGGATCAACCTTCCCATTGAGGCAACCAAGCGCCTCAACATTTGGTCCTTCGAACCGGATCACCTTCCCATTGAGGCAACCAGGCGCCTCAACATTTGGTCCATCCCGAACCGGATACCATCCTGTGGAGTGTAACCGGCCTACAGTCCCCGGTTAACTGCCGAAGCCTTCTCTGGTCAATCAGACGACCAGTAGAAGCAACCCTCCGCTTCTGGCCAACGTAGTGACCAGTCAAGTGAAGCCTGCCGATTAGTGCGCTAATCGGTACCACTGGTGACATCCGAGCAGCGTGCTAGGACACCAGAGTGTAAGTTAATGTGTCGACCAATCGTTGGTCATCCAAAAAGTGAAATCGTGAGTGGTAATTCGAAACCGTTGCAATTGTTCCGTGGAACCAAAAGCGTTCGCGTGGCTTCAACAACGCGAAGTTGTTAGTGTTACAAAAGCGTTCGCGTGGCTTAAACAACGCGAAGTTGAGTACGAAGTGTGTACAAGCGTTAGCGTGGCTTTGACAACGCTACTCGCGTACCGTGAAGTTGTTTTGTCGCGAGTGTTGTGCACGTGTTACGAGGCAAAATGGGACTCGATCACACACCGAAGAAAAGGGAAGAAGACACGATCGACGTGAAATTTCTGATCCATCAGCGTGGCCAAGTCAAACGTAGGGTCACGCTCATCAGCCGCAGCCTGGAGGAAGCCGAAGACGATCTTTCAAAGGTGACTCAAACGTTGCTGAAGGTCTTCGCGAAGAAGCTCGATGTGCACTACCAGGAATACACCGCAGTGCATCGAGAAATCCTGGAAGTTACTCCGTCGTCGAAACTGGAGGAGCAGGATGAAATGCTGATGACTTTCGACAAGCTTCATACCGAGGCGCTTGATAGAGTCGAGCGGCTCTCCGCAATGCTGGCGGAAACCGTTGCTCCAGCAAATGGCACCGTCAACCCCCAGGTAATCATCCAGCAACAGCCTCTGCGACCACCCATTCCCAGCTTCGATGGGAAGGTGGAGAATTGGCCGAAGTTCCGGACGATGTTCGAGGACATCGTCGTTCGCAGCAATGAATCCGAAGCCATGAAGCTGCACCATCTGGATAAGGCCCTCGTCGGTGATGCCTCCGGATGGATAACGGCGAAGATGATCCAGGACAACAACTTCCATCAATCCTGGAAACAACTGAAGGACCAGTTTGAGAACCCCGCGTCATCGTCGACACCCATCTGACTGGTCTGCTAGAATTGAAACCCATCATGAAGAGAAACCATAAGGATCTGCTGGAGCTGGTGAAGACGGTCCACCGGCACGTTGGAGGCCTGGAGTACCAGGACATCCAAGTTGACGCGATGTCTGGTTTACTGCTGACAAAGATCGTCACGGCACGGCTGGATGATCAGACTCTTCAGCTGTGGGAGAGGACACAGGAACACGGTAAGCTGCCTGACTTTGACCAAACGATGAAGTTCCTTCAGAGTGAGTGTCAGGTTTTGGAAAGATTCCAGAATCGATCCCAGGCAGCTACCGTGAAGGAAGGATACCCTAGCCGTCGAGCGTGAAGCCGCCAAGCCAGAAGGCACACGCTGCGACCCCTACAATGAAATCCCGACCCTGCCTCGTGTGCAACAATGAGCATTTCCACTTCGAATGCCCTACGTTCAACAAGTGGGCACCAGCACAACGTATAGTGAAGGTAAAGGAGTTAAACCTGTGCTACAACTGCCTTCGATGCGGCCATCGATCTAACGAGTGCCCGTCGAATAAGACCTGCATGAAGTGTCAGCGGAAGCACCATTCTCTTCTGCATGAGGAACCCAAGCAAGCGCCCGAGAAGTCCGCCCTACCGGTGCAGAAGGTGAGCACGACTCCAGCAGTACAACCAGTATTACAAGCGCAAACATCTGTTCACTCGTCGTCAAATACCGTCGTTCCAAAAGGCCAACCGTTGGAACCGAAAACAGCAATGCTTATGACAGCTGTCGTGAACCTGAGGGACCTCTGTGGCAGGAAGATACCATGCCGTGTGCTGCTAGATTCTGGTTCTCAGGTGAGCTTAATTTCGAAACCCATCGCTGACCGCCTGTCCCTCCAGAGAATTCCGACGCTTGTGCCCATCACCGGAGTTGGCGCAGTCAAGACCTGTGCCCGCGAAAAGATCTTTATTGCAGTTGAATCCAGATGTTCCGACTTCTCAACGATCGTCGAATGCCTGGTGATTCCTAGGGTGACAGGAGTCATCCCAACGACCCAGCTGAACGTGTCGAAATGGCCACTACCAACCGGCATATTCCTAGCCGACCCCGAGTTCCATACACCTGGTCAAATCGACATGCTGCTTGGCGTATCTCATTTCCTACGTCTGCTCAAATCAGGAAGGATGCAACTGCGAGCAGATTTGGCTGACCTGCAAGAGACACGCTTCGATTGGGTCATCGCAGGCGATGTCGAGGAACAGCAGAACGACCAGCAGTGCTGCATAGCCACCACCACCACCACTCTTTCCGAGACCATGAAAAGGTTTTGGGAAGTTGAAGACATCGAAGACGCCAATGAACCCACGGAGCATGAGGTATGCGCGAAAATCTTCCTGGCCTCTCACTACCGGGACGAGGACAGAAGATACGTTTTCTCCCTGCCCTTTCGTGAGTTCCCGCACCAGCTGAGGGACAACCGAGAGATGGCCTTGCGACACTTCCTCTCACTCGAACGACGAATGAAGAAGGACCCTTCCCTGAAGTTTCAGTACACCGAGTTTATCGACGACTACGAAGCCCTCGGACACTGCCGTGAGATCAGGGAGGAATTCGACGAACCGAACAAGGCCCGTTATTACATGACCCATCATGCGGTCCTGCGGCCGTCCAGCTCCAGCACAAAGCTTCGCGTGGTCTTCGATGCATCAGCGAAGGCCTCAGCATCCGACGTAGCTCTCAACCAAGCCCTTCTGGTAGGAGCAACCGTGCAAAATGACATCTTTGTCATCCTCGTCCGCTTTCGGAAGCATTCCGTCGTATTCACGGCTGATATATCCAAAATGTATCGGCAGATCAAGGTTATACCAGCCCACTCCTGCTTCCAGCGAATCTTTTGGCGAGCCGATCCAACATTGCCACTCCGGGTTCTGGAATTGACAACCGTGACGTATGGAACAGCCTGTGCTCCATTCCTTGCCACCAGGTGCTTACTACAGATAAGCATCGATGAGGCTGCCTCCTTCCCAATGGCGGCAGAGATCATCCGAGAAGACTGTTACGTCGACGACATTCTGTTTGGAACCAACACCGTACCAAAGGCTATCGAGTGTCAGACCCAGCTCCTGGGCATGCTGAATTCCGCTGGGTTCCCCTACCACAAGTGGAACTCTAACTCTCCAGAGCTGTTACAACGCATCCCTGAAGCTGATCGTGAGGAGCTGGTGACTGTGAGTGACGGCTGCGAAGGAGTTATGAAAACTCTGGGACTGACCTGGAGTCCACGACGAGATGAATTAGCATTCGTTGTCAATCACCTCACTGACCAGTTCAAGTTACCAACCAAACGATCCATCCTGTTCGAGATTAGTAAGGTGTTCGACCCAGGCGGTCTGATATCGCCAGTAATCATCATCGCCAAGCTCATAATGCAAAACATTTGGTTGGCACGACTACCATGGGACACCCACTTAGAAGGAACCTTGTTGCAGGAGTGGCTGCAATTGCGGACGTTCCTGCAAAACGTAAATAGCATCAGGATCCTTTGGTGCGTTGTGAGGTCAAATCACATCGCTGTCGAGATGCATAGGTTCTCGGATGCATCCAAACTGGCCTATGGAGCGACGGTGTATTTCCACTGCATCTTTACGGATGGAACTGCGAGTCTTCGTTTGCTCTGCAGCAAATCGAAGGTTGCCCCAGCGAAGCAAGAATCAACGAGCACATCCCAACATCTGTCCTGGAATAATTGTGCTAGTGGAAGAAAGAGATCTACCCTCCCAGATTTCAAAGATGGGCAGAATCGTCAACGTGTACCCTGGAGCGGACAACCTAGTGCGAGCCTAAACCTAAATCGGTGGAACGATCTATCGACGAGCGGTTTCTCGCATTTGTATCCTGCCAATCGAAGACAACTGCAAACAGGGTTGCAGAGCTTCAGAGGAATCTTTCCAGCCCGGGGTGTATGTTCGCTACCGACACGTTAGCTCCGGCAGATGAACACGCGGCGCAAGGCGCGCAAACCACAATACACCACGTGAACATTCAATCAGCAGTTGCGCTGTCATCATCGGCATGACCTACCCTGAAGAGAGAGAGAGAGAGAGAGAGAGAAAACGAGAGAACGCACGCTGCCGACGCTGTTGCTATCGACGAGCCCGACGACACCATAATCATCATCATCATCATCATCATCATCATCATCATCATCATCATCATCATCATCATCATCATTGCGTACAATGATGACAGCGCGCGATGCAGTGGCTCCAGATTCTTCGAGAATGTTCTGTTTCTTGTCGTGCAACATTTCTGCTAGCTATATAAGGCATTAGGTTAGTGAAAAATAGAATCAGTATGTTTTTGACCCGGCTAACGGTCAAGTAATAAAATAGGTAATTTGAGCTGGCTAAAGCTCAATAGAAATAAAGGCTTGTAAAAGCAATAATCGTCTTCTTTCTTTGTGAGGAAAGAATCTCCCCTTTGAGGCAACCAGGCGCCTCAACATTTGGTCCTTCGAACCGGATCAACCTTCCCATTGAGGCAACCAAGCGCCTCAACATTTGGTCCTTCGAACCGGATCAACCTTCCCATTGAGGCAACCAAGCGCCTCAACACTTACACAACCAATATTTTCGGCCCGGGAGTTGAAAAGTTGGGCTCCAGTGACCCATTTAATGCCTACAGAAGCTCTCGTTGTTACTTTCGACCTAATGACAATTTTCTCTTGATGTGGTAGCTTTAAAAAACATCAAGAACCAAGCGGATGGAGCACAGACCATTAATCAGGAACCTTGTTGATAATAAAATTTTGTCAGCAAATCCTGTGTTGTAAGCAAATTTATTAAAAAAGTTTCAAATCGTGTTATCAATTTAAAATCAAGTTCTCACGCTAATAACTGAAAAAAAATTGTTTTGATAAAAGCTTAATTTTGTATTCAAATATTCTGTTAATATTCATACACAGATAAGAAGAAACATTTAATTTTCTGCGTTATCTAATGCACATAAAGGGAATGCCAGATTTGGCAGAAAATAATGGGATATTTTATGTTAATTTAAGCCAGATAACGCCTGAATCAAGCCTGTTGTATGAAAGATTGCAAACATTGTTGTATGGCGCACCATGGACTACAACCAATTGCGTTGTTTACGGCTCCTTTGGCTTGGATTTAAACGAGGGGAAATTTTACGCGCTTGTTAAAATTAATTATTTTTTTCTGTGTACTTTGTACACCCTAAAGAATAAATGAATATCTTCAACTACGTTAGCTATGGATGATTTTTGAGCTGTCATGATACATCAATTCAGTTTTTTTTTGACACTAGTAGCGTGCGATGTTGAATTGAAATTTAGAAAAATCGATCACACGCTATGAAAGAACCACTAAAACATTGCACAGTGGGCAAAAATGGACCCAAATTCCCATTAATTTAGACGGCGCAGGGTAGGAGTCCTGAAAAATAGCTTATCTTATGGCAAACAATCGAATGGTGTTGGTTTCATTTAAGGCTGACCAGAGTAAGTGTACCATTTTGCCCATTTCTCCCCTCATTTTGGATGCAAACTAGAATTATTACCCAAAAACTAAACTTGGTGCTACTATATTAAACCCAAATGCACTGTAAATTTGCAAAAAAAAAGCTGAATCATCAATTTTTGATCAATTTTATCCGATATTCGCCCACACATGCATAAACTCATATACCATGTGCTTCGGTAGATTGGCGCCAGTAATATTGCTCTCACTTGCACTGTACTTATGTGAAATATCCGGAAAATCTGCCACACCGACAACGCCCCACCCCATTTTGTTTGTCGATTTCAGTTGTCAGATGTCCAAAATTGTCAAAAGCATGTGCACTATGGTGCATCTATATGTGGTTGACAACGACGCTAGCCTCTGTCTAAAACTCTTGTTTCTAGTTTTATTTATTGCAGATGGCAACCTTTTTCCGTGGTAGCAGAGCAGATTATTGAAGTATGAGAGAAAACATTAATTCATCAAATTTTCAACAACAACGGACTTATTCGTGGAACGGTTTAGAGCAGTCAGTGAGCAAAACTTACCCGCTTTCCATTGAGCCACATCATCGTTTGCTGCAGATGGATTGTTTTTAGCACATGTTTAACAAACGCATAGGTTTAATACGCCTGTTGTTAACAACATCACGTCATCAAGACGGGTTGATTGATTTTATTATAAACGATAAAGCAAAACAAAACGATGAAACTGAAAACGTTTTCGTGTTTGCTTCTGTGAGAAATTCATGTTATGGCAATGCTAATACTAATGACAGGCTTTATTGAATATTTCCATTTATACCAATACCCCGAACTCCAAGTAAAATGCTGCCCCGCATCAAAAGGCTAAAAAGACAAAGTTTATTCCAGATCTTTATTTATCATAATTGATTAAATCGTACACGCAGAATACAAAACAATACAAATTTATTTCAGGTTAATTTGAACACAAAGATAGCCTATTCGGGTCACATATACAAACTTATTCCATATTTAAAATCAAGTGGCATCGATGTTTATAATAAAATTCATGTTTCGTTTATTCAAAAACTGCTTCTGTTTTAAATAAACGTAGTAATTGTCGAAGTAAAAGTATATTTGATTATTTAATTTTTATTTGCTACTGGAATCCAGGAATTAATCGACCAATGAATGAGAAGATTGACTCGTTTTGCTGGAAGTGCACGCTAAAACTCGGCTACCCGATGTGTGTATTGTTGAAATGTACATGCCTATAATTTAATTCAAAGATTGTTGTTTTCGTTAGAAACTTTCAATTCTTTCAATTTATTTTCAATACCTCAAATATTTAAAGTATTAATATCGATATTGAAAATCGAAATGGACAAAGTGTTTCTGTCTTAACCAATTTGGTTTGCCACATTATGGCACCATTTTCGTCTGATTTTGAACTTGATACAATTTACAAGGTGGAGCGAAAAGTAACCTCCTTGGGAATAAGAAAAAAATTAAAATGTTTTTTTTTAAATTTAATTCAATGTAGTCTCCTTATAGCACGACTACAACTTCTTGATCCCGTCTGAACAGTAATTTTCCGGAAGGTCTGCACAATACTCCTCCGCGACGTCGATGATTTCCTCGCTTGAGCTGATTTTTATTTATTGATGAGCCATCTTTTGAGGTTTGGAAATAGATGATAGTCCGAGGGAGCCAAATCGAGTGAATCCGGTGGATGCAGAAGCAATTGGAGGCGAAAGTCCATGAATTTAGCTTTGGTTATGATGCTCTTGTGCTTTAGCGCATTGTCTTGCAAAAACAAACGTTTTGCAGCGTTTTCGGTCTTCAATTGCTCCAATAATGCACGGTAATACTCGCTGGTGATGGTTGATTTCTTTTCAAGATATTCTACGAAGATACTCTGACAATCCCAGAAATCCGACACCAGAATCTTCCCGACCCATTGAGCCTCGCTAGGCCGCTTCGGGGCACTCGTGCCGATTTCAGTCCATTACCGGGCACTCATTCTGTTCGCTGGTGTGTAATAGTGGATCTAGGTTTCATCAACCGTTACCAAACAACGCCAACAGTCCTTCCGATTCTGCAACAGCAAGTCTAAACACTGTTTCGAAGTGCTCTCGCGTTCGTGTTTTTGGTCAAGAGTAGGCATGCGTGACACCCAGCGGCAGGATAACTTTTTCATTTGTAGAATCTGCTTTATATTTATATTTATATCACGGCTCGACGATGTTTTTCAAAATTGTTGCAAACCACACGCACCACCTCTTCTGGCATTTGATTCTGAAATCTTTATAAAAATCTTTTTTATTCAGTCCTAACATATGTGTCCTAACATAGTCGTCCAGTTTTTCTACCAGGTAGCCCCAGATACTGAAGTCCAGTTGGTTCAAATCAGGAGACGATGCAGGCCATTCAGAGAAACTGATGAAACACGGTAAATTTTGCTTACATCACTGCTGAACAACTACTGGAATGCACATGTCACAATTATCAGCAGATAGATAACTGGCTCCAACGAAATGTCTCCATCACCATCCTCGGGGACCCCTCGATTCGGCAACCTGGCCTAGCCTCAGCCGGAAACTAAGTATTTAGACAGTTTCAGAAACCTACTCAGACCGGGCTTGAACAACTTAACGGACCAAATATTACGGGACAGCCTTTCCCAATCAGAAGGACAACCACGTGACACCGGCCGATATAAAGAAGCTGGTGATGGCTAGCGAACGGATTCAAACCATACCAGAGAAGGTATGTGTACTGTAAAAATTTTTAGCAATAGATTTTAATTGTTGTTTTTACCTCAGAAGCCGGGAGGCGATCCGCAAAAGAAAACGGAACTTGAGAACAACGTCAAAGAAATTCTTGACGAAATAGGCTTGGATGAAAATATGCTAATCATTCAAACATTGGGTACGATCCTGAATTACATCTTCGGACGAATCTTCTGTGGACTGCATGTGAAAGAAACTAATGAAACTAAGCTAAACTAGGTAAGTAAGATTCCCAAAACCTGTTCACTCTATACTCATGGCACAAAACAATAATGGAAAACTTCCCCACCATTCTTTACTCATCATAGTCAAGCGATTCCAGAACTTTATTTGCTGAGTTTTGCATAGCAAAAGTTTAACGGAAACCGAACGCCCAATGGGAAAAACGCATTGGTAAATGGAAAGGTCTTTCAAATTTTTAAAACGAAATAAACGAGTTGAAATTCACTTATGGAAAACGCGACGCGAGACTGGACACAACACGTATGGTTCTTACAAACGACGTTTGTCGTTTGTAAGAACCATAAGTATTGTGTCCTATCTTGCGTCGCGTTTTCATAAGTGTACTGCAGTTCTTATTTTGGCACTAAATCAAAATAATGAGTGAGTTTGAAATTGTCTAGTTAACCGTATTTTTCCAAAAACTGGTTGTCAACGTCCAGTTATAAGGAAAAATGGCTCCCTGCCTTGTATTTACATCGTGCTGTTCTGGATTGTTTACAAGAAAAGCGTCGCTGGTCAAGCCTAAGGAACAGTCCTCAAAGCCTTAAACGCGACGCGGCTAGCCGAATACATTTCAGTTTGCCTCAAGTAACCTGGTCTCGATATTCTTATACAAATATGTATTGCTTTTCATATATTTAAAGTAAGCGTTGGAATGCATATATTTGATTTATTCTTATCAATGTATAAACCTGGTTTATTCATTGCAACAACTGGACAGATCGAATATGGTTTTAGCATAGAATGTATTACGTAGAAGGAGATGTTTGCTCATCAACATTAGGCACCAAGAGTGTACAGTAATGTTTGCTAGAATGAAAGATATGAAGAGAGAGTGTTGAAAGTTCCGTCCGTGTACGGTAGTTTGGAAATAGAATAGAAGTGATTGGGAAACTAGGAGAATTTAAAATTTAACACTTCATTTGATCACTTTTTAAAAACATAAAAAATTAAACCTTGAAACACTTTTTTAAATTTTCGCTAGTAATCTCAAGCAAATTCCTTTTAATTCCACTATGAGCTTATCTTTTGACGGATAGGCCTATTTCCAAAAACACAGACATAAAAGAAGATGAAATTTTAGTATCTTTTGACGTCAAATCCCTCTTCCCTTCAATTCCAGTAAAAGATACAATCAATTTATTAGAAAAGTGGTTTACTTTTTCAAAATGACGCCATAACATGGAGGAAAAAGTACGATCATACATAAAACTAACACAACTTTGTATGGAAGAAAATTACTTTTCCTTCAGAAATGAACATTTCAAACAATTAAAAGGTGCCCTATGGGCAACTCCTTTCTCCTTTTCTGAGCGAAATCTTCATGGCAAATTTCGAAGAACAATTGCAAGATCAACTACCTACCGTTTGGTATAGATACGTTGATGATGTGTTTTGCATTTTAAAGAAATATCTCTTAACTTCCACCCTAAAAACCTTAAACAACGCACATAAAAACATAGAATTCACTTATGAAATTGAAAAAGATAATAAATTACCATTTTTGGACTTGCTCGTAGTGAAAGAACAATCTAAACTCACATTTGAAAACCAACAAACACACAACGCACAATACCACATACGTCCTAACCACTCATACCAACACAAAATAGCATCATTTAACCACATGATACACAGAATACAAACATTACCCCTAAGTCCAAACGGCATAACTAAAGAACTCGAATACATTTTTGACACAGCACACTTGAACGGTTACTCCCGAAAACTAATACAAAACGTAATCAACAAAAAACACAAAAACAATACAAACAATCACTCACCACATTAACAGATACACAACCCCAACTTAAAAGAATAGCAATGACATACGATAACCACACTACACAATTACGACCAATCCTACGCAACTTCGGTTTTGAAATAGTTTATACTAGTAAAAATAATCAACTTAAAACCCTCTTAGGGTCGGCTAAAGACCCCATTAAGGGCAAAGTCAGTCGCGCGCCCGTTCGGGAGTTCGCGCAATGTTTCGCAATATTAAACATATTTGATTATCTTTTTTGAAATTTTATTTCCGTCCGTTTGTGCTAAACTAAATGAAGCACAATTCTTGAGAACAAACCATGTTGATAAATCTTGTAGTTTTTACATGAATCCGTTTCTACTGAAAAAAATTGCAAAAAATATAAGACATTGCCTCAATTTTCAAGTGCTAAGCTCCGTATTGTTCATTTTTTTGAAAATTGAAAAAGGTGCATCGATAGCAAATTTTTCAAGGAACAATTTGGCTACAAAACATTTTTATATATTATTCACAATTATTAGTGAATGTGATTGCAAGCCAAAGTCAAATTAGCATTTTATCTCATAAAATTAGCCTTCAATGTTGAAAGAAATCACGAGACGATGCATGAACCTGTGCTGGGGGACAAAAATGAACAAAATGAATTTTCTGACTAATCCACTGTGCAGGGCTTAGCCTAACTTTATTACAACCGAAAACATTCAATTTCTACACAAAATTTTATTATATTCGGAATTTGATAAAAAATACATACGTTTCCTACAACAAGCTAAATTTATTCAACAGTTCTAAAGTTTAACTCGTTTGAATGTCTCCAATGTAGTGCAGTAAACTTCATATAAGCATCATTACAGTTATTTTTGGTTTTTTCTTGCGTGTGATGTGTCATATGACTGAAATCGGTTCTTTTCAGATGCTGGCCAGATCTCCAAGGATTATCCGGAACATCCTGGACACTGCATATATGCATCATATAAACTATTTTACATCGTTTTCAATTCTCTTGAGCCTTTAGATGTCCAATTTGAGATGTCGTATGACCTATCTTGTGTAATACCTACTATTCATAGAAACAATAGAATATAATTAATTTGATTCTGCAACGATCGGGCCAAATCAAATAATTGTTGAAGGTTGAAACAATATACAATGAAAAAGCGAAAAACTTTCAAACGGCAAAGACCCACTCTGAACATCGAAGTGAACTCAACTCTATTCCTGCATTCATCGCTTGGCATCCGTTTGTATGTAGAAGTACGGATGAAAAAATGTTTCTCTTCTCCCCGGGATTACTCGAAATTCATACACGAAACTATGTTATATTTTTACATCAAAAGATTGCTAAGAAAATTTGCAATCTTATGGTACCAATAAAAGAACATAAAACAAAATTTCATAGCATACTTTTTGAATTTGCAAAACCACCTAAAACGTTCCACGCTATGGGAGCTGCCGACCGTGGGAGGTGGAGGACGAAAAAATAATAATAACCAACAGCACAAACCGTCTGTTCATTTCCAGTTTTAGTATATGTCCAGCCGTAGATAGGATAGGATGTACGTTTTGTTTAGGAAGAATTGTAAATCGAAGAGAATTATTTTGAAACGCCGACAACGTGGCATCAGTATTTTTCAGAATGAGGAAGTGCAGGAAAGATGTTTGTTCAATTGATACAATTTTTTATTCCTCTTTTTCAAATGATTAGGTTAACGGCTTACAAAATACCTGAATATATCAAAACTGGCTAACAGTCAGGTAAAATCGTTTGAACTATATGCATCGTTCTATATTCCATAAACAACGAGTCACTTGTTGAATTCAAATGGATATTGCATATGTTGAATTAAAACAAATCTTTGTTTTTTTTTCCTGTAATCAAAAATTGTATTGTATTGACCAGATGATATCATAATTTTAGGAAAATTTGCGGACTATTTTCATCGACCACCTAACTAACTAACTTGCAATCAATTAATCTATGTCAGAACCGTTTCGCCAATATTTCAAATAAAACTATTAATTGTAGGTATATTATAGATCAGAATGTTCAAGTATTTTTACGAAAAGTTGTAGAAGTAATAAGAATATTTTGAGAAAATTGAATCCAATCATCTGACGATATGTGTATGTGCCTGGCATTTTTTTACAACAAAGTTTTTTTAACCATTTGGAATGTTCTCAAAAATTTATTTAAAAAAAATAATTTCAAGACACGTTGTAGTGCGTTAAGATTTCTAAAGTACGTAAAAACATTAAACAAACTTTTAAAAATATTTAAAAAAAAGGTTAAAGTATTCGAATGAATAATTCTCCTTATAATATTTCAAGAAAATTTAACAAATCCTCCAACAGCATCTGGATATGCATCACTTTTTGTTTTTAATCAATAATTACATTGTACATAATTTTGTTAAAAGCTTACAAAAATACAATACGTACATATATTTGAATCTTAAATATGCAATTATTATACTTTCGATAGTATTGTTAGAATTTTGTAATATGATTTTCTCAAATCATTTAGATGAATAGAAACTGGACTAAAATACATTGCGCAATCCCAAGGAACATGAAAGTTTGGTGAAAATAGCAGCACAAATATTCAATTTGGAAAACACTTGGGTTAGTCATTTAAAGTTAATAAAATATAAGTCAAAATGTCTAAATAATTGTGTGTATGATATTCGAAGCTTTTCAAAACATTCTGAGAAAATTTCAAATAAAAATTGGACTGCATTCAATAGACACATCAACCTGGCGATTTTCTAATGTAATGTTTATCTATTTTATTGAATAATTTTCTTATGAAAATGAATCATCTTTGTAATTAAATTATGATGTTCCTAGTGATTTTC
>JASCZW010016752.1:0-18156 GCA_034211315.2 Aedes japonicus | reverse complement strand
TAAATAATGTTTCACGCTCGTTTGTAATTTTTCAAAACTGAGTAGAAAACGACTCAGCTTCGTTAAAAGTGCAACTACCCAAATTAGTTGTAATTGAAATTTACTCATTTTTGATTAACTAGGTAACCTGCTAAAATTAGAGTAAACATTACTCAGTCACGTTTGTTTGTATTTTAACAAAACTGAGTAGAAAACGACTCAGTTTTGTTAAAACTGGAACTACCCTAATTGGAGTAGCTATGGAGCTACTCAATTCTGATTAACTAGGTCACTTGTCAAAATTTGAGTACATTATTAACATTATTCAGTATCTAATTCTTATTTTATTTTTTATTTTTATGAAATTGTTGATTGTTTCCGACAACTGTCCAGTTGTAACGGAAGTGTCGAAATACTTTAAATTTGTAATTTTATGGATTGATTGCAATTCCCCAACAAACATCAATGACGAATAACCGCATGTTCAAACAAATTTGGAGAAATTATTCAGCTTTCTAGAAGAAAAATTTGTTTGAACAACCTGTTAGCATTGGATTGTTGGGTCATGGATTGAATTCGGCACTTCGACGTCAAAATGATTGTTGATACAGCCGTCTCATCTTTAAAACTTTTGATAGATTGAACCACGTTTTTTGCTTTTGACAGCTTCATTGCAATTACTCTATTTTTAAAAGTACAGCGCGTTTACAATCAGAGTAGCATTTACTCAGTTTCCTTATAGCAAGTTTCTCAGTTTTTGACATTTTGCCTGGAAATACGTAACTGAGTGAAAGTTACTCTATTTAGAGTAGATCTGAACTAGCGTGTTTACTGTTGAGCGGTACACGGTTACTGGCTAAAGCCCATTAATGGGTGCAAAAATACGCATTTTTCAACACCACACGTAAATGTCAAACAATGGGTATAATTTGATTTGCCAAAATGAGTAAAAAAATACCCATCGGTGAGAACTTATTAGCATGAAAAAAATGGGTGAAAAATACTTATGAAAATTATTTAACTCTCTTCTGTCGTTTGTGCGTTGAGTCTCGAATCAAATAAATCCGGTCCGAAATCTGCCAACAAAGGCAATTCAACAAATAAGCTGAGCAAAAGTGGATAGTTGGTCCAGTTGGTATGTAAAAAATTCCTATATATATGAATAAATAAATTTAAAATAATCAATTTCCAAAACCGCCATTCTCAGATTGTTTGAAAAATGGAGGAGCTTCGAAAGAAACTGGACTTCGAGTTTTACATAATATTAATGCACTATCGAGTTTTACATCATATTAATGCAGTTCAATAAAAAATATTTAGAAATATTCGACTATCTACGACTATTTTTATTTCCAACGGATATTTTTTCGAAAGCACACGAATTCATTATCAATTTATCTATTCATGATTCAAAAATGGGAGTTTTTTTTACCCATTTTGTAAAAAAAAAATTTTCCCCGATGGGTAAAAATATACACATTTTTTGACGGAAGTGGCCCAAACTCATTAATGCGTTATTCGCGTTTACCCATTATATGAGGAGTGGCGATTATAGCGAAAGTGAGTACTATAGTACCCATTAATGGGTTTTAGCCAGTAACCGTGAAGTAACCACGAGGCTGTAATAGCATGCATATATAGGGCATATGTATTACGTCTAGTGCAGCATAAAAGTTGGGTTGAAGTTGAAAAGGGCCCCACTTAGATCGAAATAATGCTATATCTTTTGTAATGCCATAAGACATTGCTAAAGTAGCATTATTGCATTGGTAATGCCTCACTACATTCTTAAGCTAATCTTACGCTTCATCACTTGACAACTGTTGAATTGATGCGATCCTGCATCACCGATGTTGATTTTGGGTTGAATAACTGCAATAATATAATGCTTGTGGTTACTTGGGATGGTAGCTATCACGCTAAGCTCAGTTTACCCATAATCGCATTAAAGTGCATATACTCATTTATGGGTAAAGTTGACTTTACCCATATTTGAGTAAATTTGTTTGGGAAAAAATACTCAAGTATGGGTAAGTAGTAACGTACCCATAAATGGGTATGTGCACTTTTCGCGATTATGGGTATTCTTTACCCATATTTGGGTAAACTGATCTTAGCGTGATAGATCATTGCACCGAATGTATGAACCTCACTTTGACAAGCTCCCTGAACTGTCAAAACTGTATTGATGACGCCATCGTGCAATGATCTATGACATCACTGTTGCTTTTGAGAGAGCCCATGTTTCCTCTCTTCTTTGTTAACCGTGGATATAGCGCATCGGTATTGTAACGTGAAGCCTGCTGTCTCTTGCATTTGGTTGTTTTTAAGTGAAGCATCCCGTTTGTCGTCACAGTCACGTTGGCTAACATTTGCGTGAGAGTAAATGAAATAAGAAATACACATTGCCAATCTAAAGATCAATGATAAACTATAAGTTCGGTCGTGTACTAGTCGTGCTAGTAGACGAGTTTGTGATCGCAGCAATCGACATGTTTTGGTTGATTCTTTTCGAAAGCGGTTGGGTAAAACGAAGGAGCGGGTTGAGGAAATTGACGTTTGCAACAAATCGTTAACTGGTCTATTTCAGTTTGCCTTCGCACACATGCACGGAATCGCATCCATACAATATTGTTAGTTACGGAGCTGAAGAAAACATTTTTTTGATCGGAAAGCAATCCGCATGCTTTTAAAATGTCCCTGCAATTGGGAACTTGAAGGTATGTGCCGATAGACCAGCAGTAAGCAGAGGGATTAGTGTCTAAATATTGACAGTTCTAATTATAGATTACATACAGCTTCATCAAATGTCCCAGGTGTTGAATAAACTGCTCAAAACCCGTCCCGTATCCTATTTGTGGTCATGGTTGCTTCATATTTCATACTCGTTCGGTTACAAGGAGAGAAAAAAGCAACCCATCATATATGGTCAAGATTAAGAAAGTTTGTGGTTTTATCACTGAATAAAAATTACAAAATTTTAAAGTTGTATTCATTGATTTTTAAATCGTGCTTCTCACAAAATACCAATTTAAAAAATTCTGTCTTTATTTTGCCCACCAGTGTCAACAACGCTGACATTTGATTTAAATTCTCTTTGATTAGACATAAACCTATCACTCTACTCGCCGATCGATTACAACGATGTTTTTCCCATCATTTTGCCCCTGAAGTATTTCTTTGGCCAATGGATCACCGACAACTAGGTGACTAGTTTTTCGGATGCTCTTATTCTGCAGTTTCGATGAACATTTCGATCCGGCATTGAACTCCGTGGGGAACTGAAAGTCGTCTCCGCTGCTGATGGTTCTGAGATGATGATGATGTATCTTTTTTCTTTTCAGTTGCTGGGAGAAATGGGAATTTTTCAATTATCGTTTACGGTCATTTTATCGGTACAACTTTTGCTGTCATTGCCCGGTTCCTCTACCCGCCGTTGCCCGGGAAGAAGCGCTTAAGCTGACTATCTCCGTTGCACCGGTGACGACGGTGATGATGACAACGACGCCGATACTCCGATGGTTGGGAAGGACTCCACTGTTAATCGATCTCTTGTCACCAGGGACACCAACACTGTGGCGAGACATACCAGCAGTAATGTGACCGATGTAATGCAGCTATTCGCGGCGGATCCGGTCAGGGTTACTGAAAAGAAAGAATAAGAATAGAATTGGTCAACATTGTGTTGATCTGAGAAGAATCACTAAAGGAGAATAAAGATTCCCACGATTAAAATGATTCCATGAAATTAGTTCAATAGCCTACTCGGGAAAAGTAAACGACCAGACCCAATTTAATCAACAGATGTCCCTAAATTGATTTATCGTTCCCCGACAGACTCGGAACAGGCCATAGAAACCCGGGAAAATAAAAGTCAGAAGGGATCACCGTTCGCTTGTGTACTCCTACTCCCATCCCGTTCGCCACCCTCCGGACAATAACGGGACAGGCTCCACATTGAAGTTTGTCAGAATTTCGCTTCCTTAACAAAGTTGATTGAATTTATCAGAATATAACAAAGTAGACGATCCAACCCACTCGAGAGAAGTGAACGAATCATTCTTTAGCTTAAATTTTCCCCCTCTGTAGACCCCATTCACAAAAAAAGAAAATGAAAAACGACTGGAAAATCGAACATTTTCCGCTTGAAATCCCTCCCGTTCCCTCCTCGGCATCATGTCTAGTTGTACTGAATTTTAGTGCGGCGACGGTCAGAAGGACCTTGAAGAAGATGTCCGACTTTTAATCAACCGAACAGCATTTAACAATCTGATTAAGATGATTCTCAATATTGGCTCATCCATTTTCAAGCGAATAAAGATCCACATGAATCGACAAGGCGGAAAAAAATATTTAGGGAGCTCGTCCAAACGAATGTTTGATTCTTTTTTTTTCGGGTGGAAAAAAGAGGCAGTCATGCCAGACATTAGCCGGGATTCGGGAAATCATTCCGATGGAGCTAACAAGACCACCCGGTGGCGTGTCCAAAAAGGACGGTTGCCTTTTTCTGAGTGGATGGCTAAACAAAAGCTCTCGGGCGCTTCGAAAGGATTTAATTGATTAATCAATCAGATGAAAGCCGGAAAAGGGAATCATGTCTATTTTCAATGCGATTTGGTAGCATAAGGCACACAAATTAGAAGCTTGAACAGCAGTTTGTTGAATGGCAGCAGTAAGTGTTACAGCGTCTTATGCTAATTAACAATACTTCATCATGAAATGTGCCGATCCGTTGGCCACTCGTGTTTATCTTTAATCGTTCTCTTCTCAGGCAAGTAATTTCCCTGAGGGATGGAAGTTTGCATCAATTATTCGAATTTTCTAGTCCGGAAATTTTCATATTGTAGAAAACTACCGAACTATCGCGATAATGAAGAAAATTTAATCTAGTTGTTCAATCTATTATCCAGTTGCAGCGTGGATTCACGACGAAACTACACTGAAAATTTATTTTATTAAATTAGCATTCACTTGTTTCGTAAATATGGGTTTTGTACATAGAACACATATCTCGTTTATTGAATGAAACATTCGTATCGCATATTATATGGAGAAATGCTATCATTACACCTTTTGAATAAAACACAAAATGGATTTCGTGAAGACCAGCCAATCGCTGCATCTCTTTTATCGTACTCATGCATGTTGGTGTAGTTGGTGGGACGAGCGGGAATAATTTATTTTAATAATTTTAACCACCAATTCCTTCCCTCTTTTCAAAAATACGCGATCGTATCCCATGTCAGAAACATAAAAAAACGTGAGAAACCCCACGAGGTTGTGTTTTTTTTTCTTCAATTTAGTGCCGAGTCGATATAGTAGATCTGTCAGTTATGCATACAGCCAGCAGAGGGACGTTTCTTTTTAATTTGCAACAACATTTTCGTAGTTCTTTGCATTTTTTTTGTACAAAGCAAGAATGTTCTTTCTGTGTCAACTAATGTTTCGTGCTTTTGACTGTTGCGCGTGCGGCAATAATTACGAAGGTAGCTTTATAAAAACTTCTAATCAGTTTCGTTGCAGAAAACAACGAAAAGATTCGTTAGTCCTACCTTCGATTTCGTAATCTTGTGGCCGCGGTTTGTGGCCGTAGAGGAATTAATTTATTCCTTTTCTTTTTCAAGTTCAATTAGTATAAAATTCAGGAAAAATATTCAGTTAGGCTTCCGCTTTTCCAAATCCGAATTGCCGGGCCTTACGCTTGACCCCTGCCATCAGATTTTGTACAGTCACCTTGTCCACCTTCTTCGCCGCAGAAAGCCAGTTTGCCTTGAACTGCTGCTCGTCCTTAGCAGTTTTTTTTGGTCTTCTTTAGGTTCCGCTTGACAATAGCCCAGTATTTCTCAATTGGGCGGAGCTCTGGCGTGTTGGGAGGGTTCTTGTCCTTGGAAACCACCTGCACGTTGTTGGCGGCGTACCACTCCATGGCCTTTTTACCGTAATGGCAAGATGCCAAATCCGGCCAAAATAGTACGGAACAACCGTGTTTCTTCAAGAAAGGCAGCAGACGTTTATTCAAACACTCTTTCACGTAAATTTCTTGGTTGACAGTCCCGGAAGCTATGAAAATGCTGCTTTTCAAGCCACAGGTACAGATGGCTTGCCAAACCAGATATTTCTTTGCGAACTTTGACAGTTTCGTGTGCTTGAAAATATCTGCTACCTTTTCCCTTCCTTTTGCCGTATAAAACTCCTGTCCTGGAAGCTGCTTGTAGTCGGCTTTGACGTAGGTTTCGTCGTCCATTAAAACGCAGTCAAACTTCGTCAGCATCGTCGTGTACAGCCTCCGGGATCGCGCTTTGGCCGTCGTATTTTGTTTATCATCGCGATTTGGAGTCACTACCTTCTTGTTAGTCGATAGTCCGGCTCGTTTTTTGGCTCGATGCACGGTTGTAGACGATACACCCAGCTTATTTGCGGCATCTCGGAGAGATAGGTTAGGGTTTCGCTTGAAACTACCGGCAACTCTCTTTGTCGTCTCAGCGGCTTTCGGTTTTCGATTTCCCCCGATCCAGACTTCCTGGCTGTCGACAAACGTTCCCCAAACACTTGAATTACATTTGTAACGGTTGATTTGGCAACTTTTAGCAATTTTGCCAAGTTTGCGTGCGAGTAGCTCGGATTTTCGCGATGCGCGAGCAAAATTTTGATACGCTGCTCTTCTTGCTTGGACGGCATTTTGACAATTGAAGAGTGAATTCCAAAATCAAAATAGAAGCAACATTCTACACACACACACCTTCAAAATGAGGGGTGTTCAGGTTTTTTAAATGCAAAATTGAAAGAAATACGTCAAGTTGATATTGACCAAATTTTGACCGTATCGCCCTTTAATAGCTCATGTGGGAATTGATCAACACCAGCAGCTTTGTAATTTTTTGACCTTTCAATTTGATCCTTGATTTCCCGGTGGGTTTTCTTCGGCGTCTTGTTCCTCAATTTATTAGAGTGCCACTTTCATTTGCTATAACCGTTTGCCGTTCAGGTTATCGTCAACTTGCTGTTTCCACCTCTCGTTCATGTCATACTTATCTTTGCGAAGGTTACCTTCCTAGTCTCTGCACATAACGACTTGTGGCACGGTGCCTTTGAGTAAGCTTTTCAATTTCTCATAGAATTTACGGTCGAAACACGGTACAGTTCCTCCATTGCTTCGAAAATCCTTCCCATTCCATTGTATATCCTCCCAGTGCGACTCGTTTGACCTGCTGTTGGTCATTCCGTTTTTACACAAGGCTGCTAAGCATACCACGTCCCAGATGTCCCGATCTTGGCACATCCTCTGGACCAATTTATCCGGAGTCTTGTCATGACCGCTTACAGCTATTCGGAGGACTGTGCATGCCCATATTTGTGCAGGTATTTTCTGAGGCAGCCGTGGCCTGACAAAAACTGCGTTAAGTGGAAGTTCACTTCACCGTGTCGCCTACCAACCCACCCGGATAGTTCTGGGATTAGTTGGTGGTCCACCTACCCTGGGTGGAGTTGGTCCGTTCCCTTTGCCACTTAACCATAGATGCGCCTCTAGTGGTCTACCGAATACCTCTTGTTCCACGATGTTCGAAGCACTCTACATCCTCTTTTATGACAATACCTATTGGTATCATCCCTGCTAGGACGCAGACCGCGTCGGGTGATACCGTTCGGTATGCACTAACCATTATTAGGCCTGTGCGTACTCTCTAGCGCTTGGTACTGAAGGCGGTGACGATGCCGGCTCGCCATACCTAAGTATAAACAGAGAGACACTGGCCAAGAGTTTACTCCCGCGCTTACTCCCTTGCACCGCAGATCTATGGGCTTGATGGGCTTGCTCCAATGTCCTAGAACTCATCCCAATGGAGTGTGAGGCCGTTAGCTCAACCTCTTCGATGGATTCATCACATATCTCAAGGGTGATGTCGTCTGCGAACCCGACGATCTTCACCCCGATCGGGATCTCAAGCCATAGTACCTCATCGTACATCGTGTTCCATAGCACCAGAACGTGATTTAGGAAGTAACTTCCCAGAATCTTGTGTAGGAACCCAGGAACCTGAAGGCGTTGGAGCGAGTCGGAGATAGCCACCCAACTAGCGCCGTTGAACGCAGTGCCACTTCGGCCGTCTTGGTGACGGACAGAATGGCATCCATCGTCGAATTCCCTTTACGTAAGCCAAACTGATTTTTAGATAGACCGCCTATACCCTCCGTGTATTTTGTCTGTCTGTTGAGGATTACCCTCTAGAGCACCTTACCCGCTGTATCCAACAGACATAAAGGTCTACATGCCGATGGATCCCCTGGTGGCTTCCCTGTCTTTGGTAGCAACACTAGGGTCTGAATTTTCAGGCGTCCGGGAAGAAGTCCTCGTTTACTCACCTTTGCATCACCAACCTCAACAATTCGGGAGCCAACAATATAGCCGTCTTGATGGCCAGGTTCGCAATACCTTTAGCGACTTTGCTATCGCAATGAGTTCGTCGTTCATCACCGTTGCCTCGTCGCCGGCCCCCGTTGTACCGATGTCAATGCCCATGTGGTCACGGGTGTTCGGCTGAGCCGCCCAACATTTCTTCGCTATGACAGCGTCATGGGTACGCTGGTCGTGGGACAAATCTACGGCGGCGGGGGCCATGAAGTCGAGTCGTGGTTCGGAAAGAGTCCCCCAACGATCACAAGCCACAGCTCTAGTGATTGCTCGGTTGGTGCCGCCGATCCTCTGGTTTTGGCCATTACTACCCGATAGGCGTCATCCCACGGGTTCGTATTGGCATTCTGACACAGGCTCCCAGAGCAAGCTCGCTTGTGCTCTACTACGCTCGATTAAATCGACGTCGGACCACACTCCGCCTATCGAGGAGGCAAGAATCGACTCGTCGGTTCAACTTGAATCGAATCGTCGGCGATCGAACACGTCCACCAATACACCGGCGATCTTCAATTCCTCGGTTTGACTTCCCTCGGCAGGTCCACATTGAGCCTAGCCAAGGCCTCTAGTGAATCTAGCCTCTGGGATTGGTAAGGCGGCCCATTTGAGCGCCCAAGCGATGAACTCCCCCGCTATTTCCAAGGGGCTAAGGCCAGTTAGCTCAGTTGTCATACGATCGAACATGTTGGATAACTGTTCAATCAACCTTCTTGGCGGTGCGTAGCAGCTGCAGAAGAGTACTCCATTCAATTTTATAACCGCGAAGCCTTCTTTTGTGATAGACACAACCTCCTGCACACTTGCACTGCCTCAACCCCCCCCCCAATGACGTGCTTATCGTCCGGTTTCCCATCACACATCAAGCATTTATGAACCTTTGCAGTCCAGTGCCTTGTGGCTTGTGCTGCCACCTATCTGGGCCTTTGCATTCCCAGACCCTGTGCTCGCTCTTTAGGCATCTGAAGCATGCCCTCGGCGGCTGGTGCAGGCTAAGTGGGCATACAGACCATCCCACCTTCACCGTCACCAGTTTCAACGCCACGTTCGCGCCGCTACCCTCATTGTTGCCACATGGATCCCGAGTGAACCCTTCCGCAGTCGTACATATGTTCGCGGCGGCTACCTCAACCTTGCACTGTTCCTTAAGTGCAGTGGAGATCTCGCCTACCTCGGTGATCTTATCCAGATTGTTGCACTGGGTCGTCACCTGTGAGACGAGGGTGCGTACCACCACACCCTCAACTAGGGCCTATTTTTCCAGCTGTCTATAAGCCAGGCCCTTTAACTTTGTTGTGTTATTTAGATCCAGGAGCATCTCGCCTGTGCGGGTACGGTGTATACTCCGCACATCGGCGCCTAAATCCGAAAATTTAGCGTCCCAACGCACCGATTTCAAAACCTCGGAGTACTTCGAAGCCTCGGTCCTGACAATGAGGGCCTCTCCGCGGTTACGCTTGTGGGCCACCTGTCACTTTTACATTTCGTTTTTCGTTTTATTCTCCTTTTTTCGGACCTTGGTCCAGTAGCTATCCCTGCCACGCTTGCGATGACCGCATCGCTCGTCCCCTTCTTAGCACTAGCGTCTACTTCTGTGCTAGTTATTGCTGCTGTAGGGGCCCTGCCGCTCGAACCCCCTTCGGCGCTTGAGACAACTCTCGAGCTGGACGTCACGCCTTTGGCGCTGGGCTTAGCCTCGGGGCCTCCCTCTTTGCTGCCAGCCTGAGCTGGGCACGACGATGGACCCTCTGACCCACCGTCACGTTCGCATAGGATTTCTTCTTATTGTGTATTCTACTACGTCACCTGATGATTAGCGTGTGGTGTGAGCGGCTACTGTTGCTCCGACGAAAGTACGGGCGAGGTGGATACTTTGCTTCGATGACGCGACAGGTGTGACGTCGCGTACCGTTGACATATGTTGTGATGGACCCCGTGGTGAAAGTTCCGATGATGAACCACTCTGCCACCCAAACGTAATGCTGGCAGAAGGTGGTTGACGACGGACAAAGGACAGTGCGTGTGCGTTTTGTTGCCGGCTCATTCCAGGTTGGAAAGAAAAATCTTCGCACCTCGAAGTAATGCTGCTCCGTGGCCTCCCACAGGAACGTCGGGCCGTCCGACCGTATGTACAATGGATTCGTTCTTCAATTCGGTCTCAAAACAAGGAGGTGTGCTTTCCGGGACATACAAGGGTTATCCGATGGTCGTACAAAAGAAGCGGGTGTAGGACCTTGACTGCTCCTTGGCAGTTCTCTCCGGTTTTCGATGTGGGTTTCTCACGTGGCGAGCTTCCGGTGGGCAAAGCGAGGTTATGCCCTGACCGGCGACCTTCGTTTGAAGGAAAACTTCAAACGATGAACATATTTTATTATTTCACATAATTAGGATACCTTAGTTTAATTTACCTGATTTAATGCTATGATTTTTCACGAGTGCGACCTGATCATTTGAACAATTGACTAATTTTCTAAATACACCTAATCAAACATCAATAACAATTTATAAGCGTTATTTAATTTACCAAATATTAAACTCACGTCTAATGATTATTTTCTTACACCTTGGCACTCAAGCATTCTTATTTGAACCACGTTTTTAGTTTTAGGTTTTTAATTGTCTAACCTTTTCAACTGAAATGACTAAACCGGACTGAGACCGAGGCTAGAAATTTTCTACCGAAGTCACTTACGGCTTCACCTTTAATTTTAACTGCGAGGACGTGGTCGTTTTTTGTTGGTAGCACGTACCCCATATGGACATTCATGATTTTCAAAATCAAAGTACTCAAGGGGACCAAAGTGCTCGAGGGGACTTGTTTCATTTTGATTCAGTTCATTTGAATTCAATTTTGAGCTATTGCTTATTGATTGATCATATAATATTTTTGCAACCCCGTTACATTACCCTAAACACATAATTATTAACACATTCTTATAAGAAGAAAAATATTTTCTTGGAACAAATATCTTCCCGCCATTCGAGGGGTACTTGCAAATAAACTGACAGCCTAATCGAGATGGTCATTTAGCGTGGACTCTACTGTATCGATTGCAAATAGATGAACTCGACAAAAAGTTTTCATAAGGGCCAATGTCGCAAACGTAAACAATGACTTTTTCCGCAAATTTCTCGAGAATGCTAACTTAATCATAGTGAATTATGACGATGATTGTACAGAACAGGAGTTCCCCTTTATGATAAAAGTGGTAGTTTACTTGAGCGAGTTAGTATTTTCAAGAAATTCGCAAAAGAAGCCATTGTTTACGTTTGCGACATTGGCCCTTATGAAAACTCCATGTCGAACTTCTTCTGAAGTTGACGTTTGCGTTTGTTCATTCTACTGTCAACATTGTTGAATCAAGAGCCTAATTTCTGAGTTTGCATCTATTTCTGTGTGGATTATGCTACTGCAACTTATTTTAAATTTATATTGGCGATCCTTTCCTGACCCATATTTATTTGGATGGATATGGCATGCTACAAGTGTGATGGTGAGGAAAATAATGCGAAACTGGAAACTTTTCAAAGGTTTTCGATGGGAAAACCCAGTAAGTAACTAGTGTTATGCTATCTGCTGCTATGGACTGGGCTATGGAAACTAAATGGATCTATGTGATAAATCTACACTTGTGATTCTTATAAACCTTATCGAAACAAAGGCCTAATACCGCGAAATTTCCTATGTTAATTTATGATTGCTAAAAAAAAGTGAATAGTTCTTATTTCTAATGAGCTCCAATGAGCTGAATCGACAAACCGAGTTGTCTGTGGTGTTTACTACCTCTGCGGCGTTGTTCCATTACATAGCTTTAAAAACTGAATTTTAAAAAAAATTCTATTTTATTTCTAAATTCTAAAATTGCTTAAAATATTGCCCCCCGTTTTTGAACAGTGACAAGCTGCTTAAGACTACCAGGTTGATTCTAAAGTCTTAGCCTGATCATCATCTGGGCTATACCAGACTCCCACTGCTATCCTTGGTACTCACCCTTTGTCGTCCGCTTTGGACTCCAGGACTGTGTCAAAAGGGCTGTAAGACTCTAGAGCATGAATCTACCTAGCAGGCTCAACAGACAGTGGCATATGTTCTACTCTATATAAGCTCTATTGCGCGATGACGTAAAATCCACTATCGCATCCAACTGCTCGGGAACCTCCACAAAGAAAGCTACAACATTCCCTTAGAACGTTATTTTTATTAAATCGGACAATTCGTTACGGAGATATGAACGAAACAGTATTTTACGCCGTATTATAATAGTTACCAAAAAGTTCAGACTCTAATAACATATCATCAATGATTATCAATGAATTATGATATCATCAAAACACATTAATTTTGATTAAAAGGTCTTTTCAATAGGGCTAAAAAGCAATTATCGGTTCCGTTATATCACACTACAGCAAAATAGATCTTCTTTCTACAGCAAAACAGAAACGAGGGATTCATGGATGCACACTTTCAAATGCTTCAATTCTAAGATGCTTTGTATCATCTGGAATTCCTTGGATCTTTGGGGCTGCACGACAAGTAACTGTAAATGTCTCGCATCGAATGTTCCAGGTACTTTGGCAGCTTTTCGCATACGTAGGTTGCACAAAGAGCGAAAGAGTGGCAAGTACATTTGACAATTATCATAAGTGAACAGTCACGTTTTAGCAGCTTCTTGACGAATCGGCCAGAGCCCATCATTACCAATGCTACAAAATCGGTATTTCAAAGGACTGCTGTGCTTCTCCGGGTAAAGGCCAACTTCTCCGAAAACCAAAACGTTGTCCTACAGTAGGATGGAGCGCCGTGTCACACGTCCAATCGAACCCAACAATGGTTGAACGATAACATGAAGTTTTGGCCGAAGGATTTATTTATTTATTTATTTATTTATTTATTATTAATCTCCATCTGACACTTTAGTCTTAATGAAGATGGACAGGGAAAAGACAATTTGAGACGGGAGAGGCTCAAATTGGCATAAAAACCCTGTCATATTCTTAAATATAAATAACATAAGATACAAATCAAACATTGACATGAATACAACAATGAAGGAAGAGCAAAAATAACTACAATATACATAGATCACAAGTTACAAAACCAGGTTAAGATGATAAAAAAAAGGAAAATCAGTCGTTTTTCAATTGTCGTTAACATCTAGTAGATCAACAAATCATCTCGGTCCATAAGTCCATCGCATTTTATGTCAGATTCCTTAAATGATGTTGCATAACGGCAGCAGGGACGTGAAAATCAAAATGACTTGAAACGTCGTTGAAGCGAGATGCCATGAAGCGTATTGGGTCGTGTTGGCCGTATCTAGTATTGCGGGTTGCCAAATGCAAAAAACTCCGCCGACGAAGGGAGCGTTCTGGTACATATATATTAATATCCGCAAGAATAGCAGGTACATCGATATCTCCAACAAGGACCTTGGCAACAAAAACTGCTTGCATGTCAATCCTTCTTTTCTCCAGGGTTTCAATTCCTATAAGCATACAGCGATGTTCATATGGCGGCAGATTAAGGCGGTCACGCCATGGTAGATGACGAAGAGCTAGGCGCACAAACTTTCGTTGGATCGATTCGATACGGTCAACCCACATAATGTTGAACGGACACCAAACTAATACAGCAGATTCCAGAATCGATCGCACCAGAGCACAGTACAATGATTTCAAACACAGAGGATCAGTGAAACCATCGGTAAGCTTAAATATGAAACCGAGCTGTCTGTTCGCTTTCGAGATCACATCGTCAATATGAATTCGGAAGTTGAGCTGGGAGTCAAAATCACACCAAGGTCTCTAACCTTTTCCAGCCGTTCTAAAGCATGCCCATTGAGACGGTAGTGAAAAATGATCGGCAGACGTTTTCTAGTAAACGAAATAGTGTTGCACTTCGTTACACACAGCTCAAGAGGTTCCGTTTACTCCAATCCGCAAATAAATCCAACAGTTTCTGCAGGTAGGTACAGTCCTCGATACACGTGATAACCTTGAAAATCTTCAAATCGTCGGCGTAGAAAACACGAGTTCCAGATGGTAAAATGAACGCAGCGTCATTAATAAACAGCGAAAACAGTAGCGGGCCCAAGTTACTCCTTGTGGAACACCAGATGATATAGTAAACACATCTGAAAGCGATGAGCCTATTCTAACTCTCATAGACCGCCCGGACAAGTATGATTTGAACCAACCTACAAAAGCTATGGATACTCCGAGTTTCTCGAGTTTTCGAAGCAGAAGATCGTGGTTCACTCGGTCGAATGCAGCTTTGAAATCAGTGTATATAGCATCTACTTGCATGCCAGCGTCCATCGATCGAATGCACAAAGAGGTGAATTGCAAGAGATTTGTCGTCACGGATCTCTTCGGGTAGAATCCATGCTGGGCAGTAGATATATAGTTCTTGGAAGCAGCGAAAAGCGCTTGATTGACAATGATTTCAAAGAGTTTTGAGCAAGCACTCAACGATGTTATTCCGCGGTAATTAGCAATGTTACAATTGTCGCCCTTTTTGTGAACAGGGGTCATGTCCGAAATCTTCCACGCGGTTGGGAATATCATTTGTTGCAATGAAATGTTGAATAGTTTGACTAATGGCAGCACTAAAACGCTCGAACACTTCTTCAGGATGCACGCAGGATACCATCCGAACCGCACGTAACAGAGTTTTTAAGTTTACGTATCGCAATTTCGACGTGCTCCTCATTGATTTGAAAAATTCCAAATTCAAACCTGTCGGATGGTGTTTCACGGAGAGCTGCATATACATTCGAGGAAGAAATCGGCCTGTTCGAAAAAGCACTCTTAAAGTGATCAGCAAATAACTCACACTTGATGGCATTGGTGCTAGAGGAACGATCATTGAGATACATAGTCGAAGGTAATCCATTATTTTTGCGTTTCGACCGAACAAATGACCAAAATCGCTTTGGTTGCAAACGTAAATTTGTCTGTGTACGATCAATGTAGCGGGCATACATGAAGCGATTATATCTCATGTAGTTATTACTTGCCAGAACGAAGCGACGTTTCAAGTGAGGTGAACGATTACTCTTATATTTCCGAAGAGCTGCTCGGCGACGTCGTTTTAATCTGCGAAGATGGTTGTTTGTCCATGGAGGTTTCAATGCAGGTCGTCGAAGTGGCACATGCGTATCTATAACACGGCGAATCTCAGAGTTGAACGACTCAACGATTTCATCTATATTTCGAGTGCCATCCAAAAATTGCCAATCAATCACAGAGAGCGCTTCATTCAACAGGTTATAATCGACACGATGAAAATCAGGCCGCGGATTGACATGTAATTGCTCAAATCTCACGGGTAGAGGCAATGTAACAGAAACGTCAATAGGAGGATGTGCAATGTCTGGATATACAAATACATCAAGCGCCTCAGAAATACTGCAACTGGGCAAAGCTGTATCGTTCACCAATATCAAGTCAAGAATACGAGAATTGGAATTCTTAATTGAGTTAATTTGTGTCAGACCGTTAAAACAAAAAGCATCACACAATACACCATCCGAAGTCGAAAATCGAGATGAGCCAGCATCTATATTAAGCCCGCCATCCTCTGAAGCAGTCCAACAAATGTTGGGATGATTATAGTCTCCAAACTGAAGCGCCATATCACATGGTTTCAAACTTGCCAAAACAGAACTTATAGATTCACTATGAAGCGTTATTAGATTAAAGTCGTCTCTACGGTCAGGAGGAAGGTATACTACTCCAATACTTATGGAACACGTTTGCAATTTAATCTTTACCCATAACTGTTCCAATGTCACGCTAGTTGGGGCTGGGTCGACATAACAGCATAATCTAGAGGATACTGCTATCAAAACACCACCACCGCGACGCTTTTTACTATTCAGTGGATTACGATCCGTCCGAAAAACTGTGAATGAATTTCCAAACAGTTGAGTCGATAGAATACAATCGTCGAGCCACGTCTCTGTTAGTACTATCACATCATACTCCGCATCATGCACTGCCAGATAGAAATCGTCGATCTTCGTTCGAAGTCCACGAACATTTTGATAGTAGATGCGAAGTTGCGGTGAGATGTCGGAGGAAGAGATGCCTCTGAATTGAGTCGGGTGAACAGTAGAACCGCCTAAAGCGGGGAATCTGGCGTGGTGCTGCAACACGGAAGCATATCAGGCACAGAAATGTTGCATGAAGATATGTACTTGCCTGTAAATAAGGGTTGGGAGACCCCATCACCGGACTCGACCACAGGACCAGAACGACTCTGATGGCAGGAAGCAGGACTAAGTTGCTGGCAGGAAACAGCTGGCGCGACTGGGTCGAGTGGCTGGGAGTCTCCCATGAGGCAACAGGCAGCGCGTTCTGGTAAATATGAAATAAATACAGGCTCCAAAACTAACATCCGGTTGTCAGTAGGTTTCATCAGTGAAGCATTCCGAGAAAAAACAGGTACATTCTCGCAACGACTACTTAGTGGTGCGATAGGGTCCGCTGTGGCGCTAGAACACGGAAGCTGATCAGGCAGAGAAATGTTGTTTGAAAATGTGTACTTGCCTGGAAGAACTGGCTGGAGAACCTCTTCAGCAGAAGCGACCTCAGGACCGCGACGGCTCCGATGACCGATGACAGCATGAGGCAGGACTGAGTCGAACTGAGAAGAGGTCTCCAATATGCTTTCTAATGCGCGTCGCGGTGCAGCTAATCCTCCATAAAACGATTCTCCGACGGTGATAATTCCTCTCGTACCGGATCCTGATTCAGAGTTTGAGACGGTATCCAAAAATTTGTAGCCACTCTAGTGTCTTTAAATTCCCGAAAGTAAATTCCCTTTGGCCAAGTTGCAGATGAGAGAGCTTTGTTCTTAAATTCAGCATTCAGTCCAATTTTAAATGAAATAAAGACATTGAGCTGACATCTTTTTCCATTAGCTACAAGTCTGATAACTTCCACATCGTCGGTTCCAAGGCGTTGGATGGCTAGTGCACGCACTTGATCGACTGTTACATTGCGAGAAATACGTGAGAGATACAACCAGAATTTTAGATTTGATGCTGCAGCAAAATTTCCAAGCGATGGTGACAATGACTCAGCTGAGCCACACATCAAAGGCTGTTGAGGAGGTTTTTCACTTCAGATTTTCTAAAGAGTCGACGACGGACAGAACCATTAGCAGTATCAATTTTTATCGAAGACCTGGGTGTCAGTGAGTTAGAGTTTATCAGCGCAGTGAAATTTAGTCGTAATTCATTCTTCAGCTCATTCATAATTTCTAGCTTGAGGTTCTCGATGATTTCATTATGCTTGCTGAGTACAGTTTCTTGGCCAGATTCGTAGGCTGATCGGACTGATCTGCGAAGTCGGATGTCACTCATTAAGTGCGAGCATGATTTGCAAAGCCAAAATATTTGTGTGTTTTTGGTGATTTCTTCCAGAGCTACGGTTGTCATTCCGCTACATTTTGGATGAAATACTGCATTGCAGAAACCATGACAAGTAATATTTGTGCCCATGATTTCGGTAGCACAGGAGTGGCACGTATTACTCATTTGGAATCGCCTTACGATATGCAACCACAGGCCACCACAACTTCTACGGTTAACTTGTATGCAGATGTTGCTAAGCGGGAAAATATGCGAGCAGGAATGAGTAGCAGACAATGAATTGTAGATCAGCACTACCGAAATTCAATCACTGAACGGTGGTAAAAACACAACGGAAATTACGGATATTTCACAATCGCGCACTAAAGCAAGGTGGTAAAATGTCAAATA
>JASCZW010016751.1:0-18129 GCA_034211315.2 Aedes japonicus | reverse complement strand
CTTCTTCGGACCTCTAGTATGGCCAATTCACATCTTTACTAATATTATGCACGCACACACTTAGAAAAATTTACAGTATTCGGTAATTTTTTACCGAACTTTCAACAGCTGAACGTTCAGTAATCCGATTGCCGGATTTCGGTGAATTTTACAATCGGGAAAAAAATTACCGGAACTTGTCAAATTTTACGAAATACGGTGAAATCGGATTACCGAACTGTTCAGCTGTTGAAAGTTCGGTAAAAAATTACCGAATACTGTAAAATTTTCTATGTGTGCAGAGAATTCTCATGTAGTTAAATCAAAAATTATTTGTTTTAAACTCAACGATTCGATATTTTTGTTTAAACAAATAAATATTTTTGAATCTACAATATGTTTTTATAAACAAGAAAATATATTTGTTAATTTTAAGATATTTCATCAAATCAACAAAAATAATTGTTGATGTTTTTGCCAGTGTATATGTTGTCAAGCGTCGCCAGTAAAGTGAGCTCCATTTTGTAACGAGAACGTAAGTTAAAATGAGTTGTCCGGAAGCTTTATTCGAACAGGTTCTAGTAGAAGAGGTGTCCGCTGAAACCTTCGAGACCGTGGAAATTTTAAACGGATTTGGATTGTCCGCAACAGTAATTGAGCGTTTTATCGGTAAGTTATTTGGTTAATGTTTTGATTTCCTATAAATTACTCCAATTTGTTGTTTTCAGCTAACGAGTACTCTGCGGAAACTCTTCGCATCATCGAGCGTCGTGAAATAGAAGATCTGCTACCGATTCCCTTTTTGTCGCAACGAACAAAATTCATTCACGGATTGAATGCCTGGAGAAAAGCACAGGTATATTTTCAAATGTATTGTATATAGTTTGACAAATGCTATAAGAGTTTCTGATTTATAATGTAGCTGTTTGTTTCTTTTTCTTAGGGTCTTCCTACTCTTTCGAACCAGAATGTTCCATTGCAAGTGCCAGTTGCTCGGTCTGAAAATAGAGTAGCTCGACAAGACTGCACGGCTTCTTATTTACTTGGAGCATCGCCGAAGGGACAGGCAATCGTCCAAAAATATCAAGACGAACATTTCCTATCAAGATCCGATAAAAAGGCTATCACGCACATTGTAGTGGACGAATTTAAGGATAAGTTTTCCAAGCTGACTCCTACTGAATTGCTGGAAAGATCGATTGAATTGTTTAAACTCTTCCCAAGCGAGCCACAGGTAAGACGCCGTTTACTTCTCAGTATTAAAACCTGTAATTATAAATGAAATCGTTTCCCAAATGAAGACACCGTCTTTGCATACGATCAAGTCAATCTTCTTTGATGGAGATTCCTTTTTCTGAGTGTTTTATCAATGCCTTGATCCACACGATAGATTTAACATTATCATTTTTCATTTTTATAACAGGAAACTTGGTATCAGCCCACATGGACAAAGGACACCAATGGAAAAAGAATTAAGCTACGCAAGCAACCAAAAGGGAGATTATACGATCGTAATGTGAACTATAAGGAAGCTGCGAGAGATGAATCCACACAACCATTACATAATCTTAAAACATCTGAAGAAGGAAATCTTTTCACTGAAGAGCAGGGTAAGTTAAAATCGAAAACTGCATTGCTACTATTTATTAAATATAATGAGTTTCCTGTGTATAGTTGCAAACTTCCAGCAAACTAAAAATTGGATAACGCACAATCAAGACGAATGGGATGAGGTTAAACTAAAATGGAGGAACACTAGCGCACAGCGGATTTACGAATTGTCAAAACACAAAATCCGAACAGCATCACTGATATTATCTGAATACCCAGTCTTTAGAAATCATCAAGGTTATCAGTTAGTACAAATAGACTTCCAACAGCTGTTTCCCGATAAAGAAAACTTTCTTTTCGATCGTTGGTCGGGTTTTCTAAATGGCATTCGTCACATCCTATGCGTCGAAGTTTCAGATGCAGAAGGCAAGGCATTACTAGAGCTGCTTGATGCTGCAGATGTATCAGCTGGTATGAAAATAATTAGGTTAAGAAACGCTTACTTAAATTAATCTTATGCATTTTTTGTTCACAGATGGTCGATCCTTGATTACTGTTTGGTTGCTGGCTCACATACTGCCGAGTCCACTATTGATTTGCTCAGGAAAACATCGATGGAAGCCTTCGATTCTAGAATCTCGAGACGGCATTGCAGTACTTGTTAAGGATCTTTCAGAACTACAAGCAACAATATCTAAACTGTTCAGCGTCTGGAGCGATCACGATGTAGCTTCAGCTCCATTCATAGTGGTTCATGGAGAAGACCTGAAACATCCCACGGGATTCACAGTTTGGAATAATGTGGTATCCTACAAGCTTCCCAGTTTTCTGAAAGCCCTTGACATCTGCCTGAAGTCTATAAATCGTATTCTCTCGATTTTCCACGTCAGAGCGCTTCCGTTTGCTCGCTTGTTATTTGTATGATTTTCACGCTCCGAATGAGCTAGCCAACATCACAGCGTTGATTTCTGCTATCCGTGCCAAAGCATAATCACAATGATTTCTTGTATTGTACCTCAATGCCCATGGCAAACGAATTCCTTAAACCGTTTTTATGACCATTTGAATAAATTCCACAACAAGCTGTCTATATACGCGTGTAATCATGAAACCTGTACAAGGAGATTCAGTGTACGGTATTCGTTTTTCCGTCATTTTAAAAAACACTTCATGAAAGATGAATCAAATGTAAGTGCAACCGTTAGGAATGAATATAGCACTAATGAATTTGTAACATTAAATTCCGAAAACGTTCGGTCCGAACCATGTGAGGAAATTGTTCAAAAAAATGATACGTATTTGCCAGGATCAAAATCACAAAAGTTAGATGATGCAATTGATTTGAATAATGTGTTAGAGAAAATGGAAAATATGACTATTGATTTCAGTTTGAAATGGCTAAATATGAACTCTATGCCACGAAAAACTGTGTTTGAAATAAATAATGATATACAGACAAAAATTTTGAAGCCGTTTAAAGAAGTATCAGAAGCGATGGAAATAACTGGATTAATTTCTAAAGAAGGAAAGTACATGTTCGACAAAATGTTCGAAACATTAGGCTACGTTGATACGGAATATAAATGTATTGCTAAATTGAAATCCGCCGATCTCTACCATCCACCAAAGGAATTCGTTATAAGTAATGAACTGCGTCCAGGTGTAGCTAGAAATGAGCAGATAATGGATAGTGACCCCATAACAGGTTCATATTGAGTAAAATGTTGTGTTTACATAAAAAAAAAGTGGTTTAACTTTGTTGTTATTTCAGGAATATTAATGCCTATCAAATTCCAGCTTCGAAAATATTTGGAATCGAGCAACGTTATGAATACTGTTTTGGATAATCTTGCCCCATCTAATGACGGCTATATTCGCAGCATTATTGACGGTTCTATGTGGAAGAAAAGGATACAACACTTGACGTCAAAAATCATCATACCCTTAAATTTATTTTTCGATGATTTCACGTCAGGGGACACTGTTTCTCCACACGCTGCTCAAACCTCAGTATGTGGTATTTACTATTACATTCCAAGTTTGCCGGGATACATATTAGCTAAACTAGTTAATATTTTTGTAGCAGGTTATGTATTGTCCATGGACAGGAAGGAATTTAGTAATGAAGATCTATTCAGCAATCTTGTAGATGTACTTATTGAACTTGAAATAGAAGGGCTAAAAATACAGCACGGAAGCAAAAGTATACAAGTGTATTTCATGATAGGGTTTATAACTGGCGATAATTTGGGTTTGTCAGGAATTTTAGATCTTGTTGAATCCGTTCGTGCTCATTTTTATTGTAGAATGTGTAAGAGAAACCGAGCGGAGAGAGGCAGATGTCCGCGAATACGAGGAAACATTCAGGACAATAGATAATTATGAACAAGATTTAAATCTTAATGATGTATCGCTAACCGGTATTAAGGCCGACAGTATTTTTAACCGCATTCCGTCCTTTCATATCACATACAACGTATATTTTGATGTTATGCATGAATTGTTTGGGAAGGAATATGCGTGTATGGACTCAGGCATTATTTAAATTATTTTATAAATATTAAAAAAACTCTTTACTCTCCATGACCTGAACAATAGAAAAATGTGTTTGTATTTGGGAGCTTGCATTCTTCTAATGTTCCTAGTGACATAAGAGATGTAAACATTACAAAAACAAAAATTAAAATGACAGCAAGCGAGATTAAGACATTAATAACTTTTCTACCGCTCGTAGTAGGTAAATTAATTCCAGAACAGGACGAGGTATGGCAACATTTTTGCGTCTTGTTACAAATTTGTCATATTGTAATGTTGCGCGAAATACCTAAAGGTTTAATAGAAATTTTAAGGCAGTTGGTAATTCTTCACCATGCACAATACCAAACATTATTTAACGATACTCTCTAAACCGAAGCACCACAACATTGTACACTACGCTTCGTTCATTTTGCATTCCAGTACACCTCGTCATCAGTGGGCTATGAGAGTGAAGCCAAACACCGCGATGCGAAACAATATAGTAGAACAAACAATAATAAGATAAATTTATGTAAATCTTTAGGCATAAAAGTAGGTTATAAGTTTGCTTTCAATGTGATATAACAGTATTTTTATTACTCCTTCAATTGATTACAGCCAATCAAAAATTTCAAATTCACCGGTTACTAGAAGAATATCAAGTATTAGCTTGGAGAAAAATTTCACGTTGATAAAGATTCAGCCTTACATGTAGACAAATTTTGGAAGCAAGGTTCGTTGTTCACCAAAGGTACTGTTTTTTATATCAAAGAAGAGATTTAATTAGCATATACGAGCTACAAACCATCCTGACAGACGACGATAGAAACTTATTTTTGGTATGCTATAGCATTCATTCACGTGAATTTGTTGATCACTTACAATCTTTTGAAGTTATCAAAATGAACGAACCTAGGGTAGTGTTTGATATTGAAAAGCTACTAACAGTCACTATTAATTTACATAAGGTAGACGACAATCTTTATTTTAGAATTTGTAATTACGTAAATATAATCAATACCTAAAATAAACCATAAAAAGTGTTTTTATTAAAAAAAAAACCAGAAATAATAAACAAGGACTATTTTAAAGTCAGCTGAATACATTCTTGACTCGATGAATTAAAATCGTTGATCCAACTATTTCTTTTGTTGATTTTACAAATAAAAATTATAGCTTCAAAGATGTTTTCTTAAAGCCAAAAAAAAAAAAATTATTGATTGAACGACAACAATCTTTGACTTAACAAATTAAAATTGTTCTTTGAAAGATATTTTCGTTGAACCAACGAATTTTTTTTGATCCAAGGGATATTCGCATTTTAAAAACAAAGAATATTTCTTTTAAATCAAAAATATTTTTTTTCGATATCAACAAAAATTATTGTTAGCCGGGAAACAACCATTTTTTTTACTGGTTTTAATACAGAAAATTGTTGAAATTAAAAATTCGTTCTCTGCGTGTGTGACAATTCACTAGCCAGTAATACTAGCGTCTAATTGAAATCAATTATCTGCTGATTACTAGTAACTGGTCATGCTAATGTTGCTTGTTATTGCATTTTATACACACGTATAATGATGGTGGCTGGCTTATACCGTTCATAAAACTAAACAGCCTTACCGAAAGATGGCTGCCAACTAGATCACAGTTATGTTGCTCTTGGTTGCGCCAACCTGCTGGCTACAAATTCACCACTGGCTTGGTTAACTGACTGCATAACCAACGACTGCTTAGCAGTGGTTGTCTATTCAAAGGCGATAGGCTCATCAGCAACCTGGCCAATGGTTGCTCGCCACAGCACCCTCCATGGTACTTGTCACAGCCAGCTGCCAATCCAATCCTGGCTCATTGCCGCTCTGAACAGCTTCAAGGCTGCCGAGTAAATGGAGCAGTTTCCTCTTCTTCTTCTTCTTCTTTTTTAGAGGGATTTAACCCTTCTGATCATTCGTACCTTGAAGGCAGGGTAAGTGTATCTACAAAAGAGCTATCACTTCCTAGCTTCCGGATTAAAGCTGCTTTCAATGGTCACTTGAAGATTGTAGTAAAAAGACTTTTTACCATAATATCATTGCCAGCTAATGAAACGTATGGAATACATTAGAATGCTCTATTATTAATTCTTAAAAAGCATGCAATGGCCCTGAAACAGGCTGTTTGGTTTAATTTGGTGATGTGATCCTATTGAAATGGGTGATCATTGTATTGTTTTTAGTTGTTCCATGAATGGCTTAGGCTCTTTTGTATGATTGAGCCCTTTTGCACGTTTATGGCACATTCATTGCCAAGGTAAGTAGCTCCTCGAGGTTCTGAAAATCACTTTAACCTCTCTACATAAACATTGCAAACGGTCCAAAAGTCGGACGAACGTGGACACCTGGAACGACTTGGAAAAGAGGCTGTTACTCCATTGACTGATACCTTCTGCTTGTAGCTTTTCTGCGGAACTCAGACCACCTTCGACGAGGTTTATTGATGATTGTCTGTTCTTCGGAATTGAGTATCCATACCCGTTGATAGAAAATGTCGCCCAGCTCATTGTACGACGTCCTCTGGGCGATAACCCTAGCGCAATGTGTTGCTTGATTGAGCTTGTACGTAAGCAGATGGATAGGTGACAAAACCCAAAGTTCCACTGGGCCATCCCACCAGTGCGTGAACATTAAGTTGAATAACCATCGATCCAACCGTGGCTGCGCATAGCAAACTTCCGCTTGACAGCTGCCAATCTCTAGAGGACTTTAAAGAGTTGCTATCGTTGCTATACGTTGGAGTTTTCCGTTGAGAGGTTGAATAATTGAAAGAGTTTAATTTTCATTTGATAAAGATTTTATGGGAACTGGATGAAGATTGTTCAATGAAGTTGAAAATGGCAACAAAGCGTATTACTGGTCAAACTGAGACGAATTTCTTGTTGAATCTCTGTAGTCTGAACAAGGCATAAGCGGAATTAAATGTATCATATTGTTTTCTTTAAAATGTTCTGCTTTTAATTTCAGCTTCAGACTGGTTCACTACCGGAGGTAGGTACGTCCACCTTGAACGTCGCACTCTACAGCATGTGGCCCGGAACCAACGGCTTTACTTGCCTTCTGAGAGAAAATGTGGCCATTATTTTGCCTCAGAAAAATCACATCAACCGACTAGGATTGAACCTGCCACCAACATAATTGTCAAGTAGCATTCATGCTCACCTCTACATCACCCTTGCCGACAAATGTTTATGAGCGTACTCCACATGCATCTCAATTTACAATTCCCTTTACTTATGTTGAATGACTGATACAGGGTGGCCACACAATCTTAATTTAAAAATTCCCGTATTTTTCCCGAATTTTTCACGCATTTTTGTATTATTTTCCCGACTGGGAAAATGAGATAATATATATTGAATTTATAGATATTTTTGAAGTTTATGAAGTTTTTGTTCAAATAGTAGCCACGGGCTTCTTGCGTATTGAATATATGCTTTGGTCTCTCATATTGCTATCGAGAACACTCAGCTTTATGTAAGTCATTGATCTTACAAGTTTCTAAAAGCATAAACATCGAAGAAAAACAGTTAAGCGATCTAGATTTTCGAGTACAACGTGCGTTGCGTGCATATTGCTTCAAAGACTTCGTGTTCTCAACATTGTTGACAGTTCGTAGACAAATCTCTGAGCTCCCAAACTTTTTGCAGTTTGGTTCACCACCAGACACTTTCTATTTATTGATATCCGCATTTTTGTGCGACAGGATGAGCACCATTTTAACAAATTTTGTCAAATTTGGCAGCTTCTTCTTGGAATGACCAATCATTTCTAGCCAAAATTTGTCCAAACGATGTTCTTTTCTCTGGAATCCGGCAAGCAACGTCAGACGGCATTGAGCACAGCTGCCTAAATTCTTCTTTTACTTTGTGAGCAACTGAAGCGCTCAGATATTCTTTAACTACGAACGTTTCCAAACACAGACCCAGATACTTTTTAGCTATGTCCGTGAAGTGAGTTATAACAACAAGATTAATGCAGATGACGTAACGCGTTAAAGGGAATGTTAATGGAGATTCAGAGAAAGATCATAAGCCGTTCCGCTTTCTTTCTTCCTGCTTTCTGACCGCGTCCATAAATCTTCTCAAATAGCATTTGTAGTGCCTTCTAGCACCTTGCTTCCTCGATCTTACAGGTTCCCTGAACTTCTAAGATGTTCTGTATACTTCTAAGATATTCTGTATACTTATAGCAAGTTTTTATGAATTTCTGAACATTTCTCTGAATTTATGGGAAGTTCTATACTTTTCTGGAAAGTTTCTTGAGCTTTTTGGAAGTTCCCTGAAATTCTGGGAAGTTTCCTGAACATCTTGAGTAGTTCTATGAACTTTTGAGAAAAAAAAACAAACAAATCTGATCAGTTTTCTGAAATTTTGTAAACCTCCCAGAATTTGGATAGTTGCCTTAACTTCTGTGAAGAACCCTTTACTTTTGGGAAGTTCTCTGAACTCGTGTGAATCTCCCTGAATTTATGGAAAATTTCCTGAATTTCTAGGAAATAATCTGAATTTAAGGGAAGTTGCCTGAACTTCCAAGAAAGAACCCTTAACTTCTAGGAAGTTCCCTGATTTTTTGGGATGTTCCTTTAACATCCGGGAGACTAACAAAATCTCGGGGAGGTTTTTTGAATTTCTAAGAAGTATACCGAGCTTCTGATGAGTTCCCTGAGTTTCTAGTTCACTGAATTTATACGGTTTTTATTTCTAATTTTTGGGAAGCATTTTCGTTCATCAGTTTCTTCACCTCTTCCGGTGTTGGGGGCGCAAATGTTGCAGGCCGTAATACTTCAGGATAGATTTGCAAAAAATGTTCAAGGTCACCAACCCTCAAGTTTTCATCGAGATAACTAGCTGAGAAACACTACGCCAACATCCGTAAGGCTGCGGTACGGACTCAGGTCAACATTTCCAGCTGCATCGCAACAGCTGAAAAAAGTCATCAGTTGACTCTAGTTGTCGCATAATGTCCAGGAACATCTCCCTTGGCATGTTGAAACGAAGCAGAAAGTGCTTCTTGTTATAGGTTGGCGTGTCGCTAATGTAGTTCTGGAACTGCTTCTGATGACCGAAACGGAAATCACGGTCGACATTGGGGCGTTTTTCAGGGCGTGACCCTCTCGATTTCGACGCATGTTTTTCCGCTGCCAAATTATAAATCAGCGTTATCTAATATCGTTTAAATGAGATGCATGCATTTACACACTCACCTTCAGCCAAACGAAAGTCTGCTAACGACGCACTACTGGCAGTAAAAATTATTTGGTCGAACCAATCCATGGCAAAAAGTGTCTGAGAAAACAAAACAATACTTCTGATCTCTGGATGTTAAATAATTGACAGGATGATAGGTGTTGGTGAGTTTAATAACAAGAAATACAACACCGGTGCAGAGAAGGTAAAATTGGTCTATTTTAGCTGGTTCTATTCAAGTTTGCTGATACAAGTAGGTTCGAAAAATAGCCCACCGCTGAAGATGCCCTAAGCGGTACGTTTTGAACAGGCTGAACAAAACCAGCAGAAAATGATCTACACGTACCGCAGCTAACGATTTGAGGACTTCAAACCAAGGGCTGGCTCACAGATCCCTGATATCCAATTGACAACCAGGTCATTCATATAACAATAAGCTATCTTCTTCAGAAATTCTGGATTTGCAGAAAAATACTGTTTCATTCCGTTAATGAGAACGTTGGGCCGAGTAACCGACAAAAACGCTACTCAAATCATTTGAAAAAGGTGTGAGTATGGTTCCTTCCATATGACAAAAATTCCCGATAGCTTTTGAAATTCCCGACTTTTCCCCGCATATTTCCCGATGATTTTGGATTCCCGCATTTTTCCCGCATTTCCCGATTTTCCCGAGACTGTGGCCACCCTGCTGATATGGATTATTTGTCTTTCGTATTTTTGCCACTTTCACGACGATGGCTAATGTTTACTGTTGACGCTAGACTTTTACACTTATTCCTGTTCGTGCGCGATTTTCATTTTAATATATTTGTGACCTTCATTATCGATAAATACAGCATTTTGAATACCATCACATTTTTAATTCATTTTTGCGATCGGCCAATATAGGCAAAAAGTTCGCGTTATATCAGAATTTGGTGTACTTCCGCTGGTCTTATCAATATAGTAAATAACATCATCCATGGCACCATGATCTGCATGCTATATATAAACCAAATCCAAACAAACACTGCGTGTTGGAATTTCCCATCACACTGTTCAAGGCGCTGTCAACATTCATTTTCTCCTGCACCTGGCTGATGGCTGCACAATGCCGCATGAAAGTGCATATAAAAGCTTCGAGCAGCCATGAAAATAAGCTCACTCGCCAGTGTGAAAACCTACACCTTCGTGACTGCCGCAAAATGGTCAACCCTCCGTTAAAAGTTAATATCTACACGTTATGGTTGATAGTTGGTATCATTTGTGCTACGACAAATTGTGTTTATTCATCTCAGAGACATAAATTCTGTGGCCCGAAATTGGTTAAGGAACTTGCAAAGGTGTGCTTGGCATTCCCCACCCTACCGTCGCCTAACAAACGAACAAACGGTAAGTATTTCGCAATGTTTCTCTAAACATTTCATCACCCGGTATTTGTTTCCAATATCTTATTAAGGTGTCGACATGAACGACTACAATTCGCTTCTAACATCTCAAGATTGGCAGTATACAGTGGAACAACCGAACGCCAGTCATTTGACTGCAGAGGAAAAATTCAAACATATACCACGCTGGATGAAAGCACTGTTCCCAAAGTATGACACCAAGGATATTGTTGAGGAAGACTATTTCAACGAGCTCATCCCTGACCGTTTTATGCTACGAAAACGTGATGGCATTGTCGAAGAATGCTGTAAAAGAGGATGTACTTATGAGTATTTAATCATGAACTATTGCGACACTAGCCAACTAATGAAATGAACAGCTCTCACCTTACAAGAGCCGAGTGATCAACGTCTATTTTATGAACGATTATCTTAGTGTCAATTGATGTAGCAAATCATTCAAGAAAAACGAAAAAAAAAATAATTGCATTCATTGCAGTCTAACAATTATTTATTTCCCAACATTTCGAGAAATTGTTTCATCCTCCTTTAAATTCTTAAAATTTAAATACATCCTCCCGACCGATCACACTAGCCTCCGGTTGCGCTTCACGACCGCCATATCGCCTCACATCCCTGATTGGCTCTTCTGCAGTGTCTGGGCGAACCGCGTCGTTATGAACAGAGATGTGTCGATAAACCTATTCACACAGTTATTCAAGCAAATCTCGGTACGGCTGTCCAGTTTGTTGCTCGGTTTGTCCATGCACTTTTCCCAGCAAATATCGTTGAATTCGTGAATCTGCCGGGAAGGTTGCTTTATTTGACTCTGAATTTTATGAATGAAAACGGTCAACCTACCTGAGCACTCAGTTGGGCTCGCTGTTTCTCGGCCATCAGGAAGTCCTGCAGCTCCGGATCAACTTTGCTGGCGTCGAAGTCTGCCATTTCTGAATGTTTTGATAATTAAGTGGACTAAGGGTTTATTTTACAGAATAAACTGATTGAAACTCGCTGCTTTCACGCTGTTGTGTGATGCAACTCACCGAAAAACATGCCGACTTAAGTTCTTGACAGCCACGAGTGAGTGATTGCGTAATTACGAGCTGTCAGAAAATATATCGTTTATGAGAGCCCTACGAGGGGCTAAGATACCAACAGGATCAGACTATCACATGAAATGCGCATAACTGAAGTTCTTCATTCAGAAATAATGAATTATTATCAGTAAATCTTTACGTATAAGTTTATTTCAATACGATAGGTATATATAAGTTTCTTTATTGACCGTCTACGTTTAAGATATTTTCTTTATCGTTCAACATAAAACAAGGATGCTAATGCTGTCAACAAGGGAATACCATCAAGATACTGTATTATGTTACAACGCTGTAGTATGCACAAGGCATAATATCTTCCGGTTGTTATATCGAAAGGACTTTTGGAAAGATATTCATCATAATAATATTTAATTTTTCAACAGAATCATTGCTGGTTTCGAATTCATGACATCTGTGCTGTAACATAATTGTTGTTGATCCTGCAGGATTATGACGGCACTTGGTAAACTAGATAATGAAAGAAATATCAGCAATTTCAATTTAATTCCAACTACCTTTGCTGCTTATCTTGACAGATACGCGTATTTCGTCTACAATGTGCAGACTTCTTCAATGTCGTATACTAATACTAGACTCCAACCAGTCGAATATTAGTACACGGCATTGAAGAAGTCTGCTAATTGTTGTAGACGAAATACGCGTTCTGTCAAGATAGCAGTTGGATAATTGAATTGCTGATATTTCGTTATCTGGTTACCAAGTGCATCATGTCCGGATCAGCAACGATATGTTACGACGGATGTCGTAATCGAGCCAGCAATGATTCGTTGCAATACAGGTTCATCCCAAAGGATTAAATGGAAATTTCTAATCTTTCTTTTTTCTAGTTACAGGTATTCCACTAAACAGCTCACACTTTCCAGGATGCACTTGGTTAGTCCCTCGACGACTGACAATCACATTCCAACGTGTTTTGAAATTGCTATGCTATGCAATCTATGTTTATACCCTGTTCACACTACAACTCATATTATACGTGATATAAACCTTAAAACCGTCAATTCAAAATGTTGCTGCTCTCTCTTGCGTGAATTTGACAGTTTTTCCATAGGTTTTCTGTCAAATTTACGTTAACGCATCCGCAACGTATCAACAGTGGGTGACCCGTTAGGCCGGAATGTCCGTTTGGAAACTAATACCGCCGATAGTTTGTGAAATTTCGATTCGTTGTGACGTTTTGAATGTTCGAATGTGAAGCTTTACCCAGGGCTGAATCGCTCAGCACACTTTTTTCCTGTGCTATGTGTTTTGAGTGTGTTAATAAGCGTTGCAATGTTCTGGGAGTTTCCGTAATGTAGCGAAGGTGCTGATGTGTTGACAGCCCAAATTGTTATGTTCTGCTGAGCCTGGCAACTAGGCAATGCAAATTGGCAAGGTTGCTGGTTTCATATTTCTATAACCTTAACTGTCAAAAGTGTGCCACACATGTGGTATGGACTGAAAATCGAAGTGCCGCTGTTAGGAAACATATTCGTCTAGTGTGTAAAACATCGTGTTCTATGCGACTTACCCTTGAGCTTCACTATTTTGTCGATCCCCGTTTAAAGTTGGTTTGTTAGCTAAGTATCGGTCAAATTTTAATTTGCTAGCCGAATCTCGGTTTTTTCACTGAATCTCAGTAAATTGAAATGCCGAAATAATCGGTTGTTGGATTCTCGGCGAAAAAAACTAAGTGTGTAGACACGGACGTGGACAAAAATGGTAAATATTCTAAACGGCGACGACGACGACAGCAACGACTGTTGGTGGATTTGATGGTTCTACAATTTTCATGGTTAAAGGCTAGTATGCAGCTCAAAAGTAATGTGCATTAGGATAGGACAAGAAATGGTAAAGTAATGCTTTTACTGTCGGAATTACTTACCTTGTATGCAGCTGAAAAGGAAGGATAACTTCGTTAGTATATAACGTTAGTAACGCCTGCTCATGTAATCTAAATGGGGCTGTCACTTTTCCATGCGAAATAATATTCCGTTCGATTATTTCGCAAGGAAAACTGACATTCCACCCATACTTGAGCAGTTGTCAAAATTACTTCAGTAGAAATGGCGAAAATTACTTCAGGTCTTTACTTGTCAGCTGCATACTAGGCTTAAAGAAAAAAAAAACATTTAAATTCCTACACTGAACCGAAAAAATATACTTTCAAATCAAACGCACAACTTGCGTTGTAAATAATTTACTTTGAATATAATAAAAAATAAATACTTTCCAGAAGTGAAGTCTAGAACTATTAATAAAAAAAACCTTTTTCTCAAGATAGTCATATCGCGCAATATAAGCTGATAAACCGACATGAATGACAATAGAAAATTTCTTAATAATTCTGTTCAAATGATGTTATTGACATCTATCTTCGTGTTTGCTGAGAACTTTTATTGAAGCTACGAACACGCTTGGGAACTTGATAAGGAGGTTCATGTCTGAGCAATTCTGGACACATTTAATTGATCTAGTTGTTGACAGTAGTTGACTGAACTCTGTTTCTGGTAGGGGGCTAACGATTTGGCTTTTGCCATAAATTGTTTGAAAGCTCATCGATAAGATTTTATCGATTCTTTGTTAAACGGCCTAAGCAAAACTTCAAAACGCTTGCTTTCTACGAGAAACCCAGAGCAATCGAGATTGGACCATTAGTACTCGTAAAATACTGGACAGTATTCAAGTTAATGCCGAAAATATCATACACATTCACATAGTTTACCAACCGTTTAGTTTCCGTATATTAATTGCTTTACTTTTTAGTTTTCATTTGCTTTACTAGTTTTTAGAGCTAAAGACAGAGTGATTATTAACTAATCCAACTGGAAAAAATACTAAGACATGGAATGATGATATTTTTGACGAATCCCAGCAGTTCGGTTTAACAAGAGTATTTTTTTATCTTTATTAAAGTGGCTTTCAGCCTCCTGGGCTGGTTCATTTAACAAGAGTTTAAAATGTTTCTAAAAGTGTAACCACAAAATTTAATCGAAATCGACTTGATATTCGGGGTAAAATAAATTAAAAAAAATGAGTGGGGTTGTGTACAAGACACGACCGGTTGACGTAGACTACGTTAAACCATGTGATGCATTATAATGTCAGGAAATTAGCGTTAAAAGGGTTTCAATTATTCGTGCGAGGTCGCTTACCCTTACCGATAGAAGCAGTTTAAGTCACAATATGACGGGTGCTGCTCTTATGGGACATTAGACCAGCGTTTTGAAGCCAGTAAGTAAGAAAATTCTATTGTACGCTCTTGAGATATTTTTTAGTGGCCCTGAAGTTTTATGAAGTCAGTATGTAAGAAAATTCTCTTGTACACTCTTTATAACTCTTTGGTGGCCCTGAAAAGGGCCTTTTGGTTTAAATGATGACACGGTCACGGTTGCACGTTTTACTATGGACTATCTTTAAGGCCTAGAAGATAGTTGAGGTTCTTTTAGGGAATTTAAAATTATTAAATTCATGATAGTTTTAGTCATTCTTATAATCATAACCGCTTGACATTACTAAATGTTTATTCGTATGTCATACTGTGCCTTAATGGCCTGCATCTCGGAATTCTTACCATCGCCGGAACCATCAATAATGTTTTGCATCGTTTGGGGGATTTCAGTAACGACAGGCAGTAGAGGAAATTCTATAATACGCACATACAAACATATATTTTGACTTATGCCTTGTCTCCTTTTCAACATTCACCATTTAAATACCATACCATTCGGATCATTTGTATACAATCTGAGTTGTAGTATGCCTTTGCATAATTCAACTTCAAAGATTCAAGAATTAGAATTTAGGCAATTTTAGCAATTCTGGATTTCAAGGGTAATAATAAACATAAACTCTAGAATTCAAATTACGATAAAATTCGTTATTAGAAAATATCCGACAGGTTTAGTGATTGTTATGAAAACACAATAATCAATTGCAACATTTTCAAATGTGTAAGCGTCTCTTAAAATGTTCAAAGTTTAGGAAGTTTTATCAAACAGAATATAACAAAAATTATCTTGCAGTTGTTGTAAGGTTATATATAAGTATATAGGGTACATGTCCCTTGGCTCTGTCGATTATGTAGCGCACGATTACAGTTTTAACTATAACTCATACAATAATTTAGCTAGTAACGATATTCAACTAGTTATACCTTTGCTAAGACATGCTTAATAAGGCGTTTGCTGTACTGGACCATGAAAAGTCACCAACTAACATTATTGAGTCGAAAACTTTCGAAGGATATCATTAAAAATACTTGTTGGAACGAATTTCAGTAAAGTTTGTTTATTTCATCGCTCCGGGCATTTATTTATATTATCGCTTCGGGCATTCGGCTATATTCGATATACTATACGGAATATAAAGCTACTTTATAACATCTCAATGAATTTCTCATGTGATCAATCAGCCATTCCATTTCAAAACATAAAAATTCCCACTTTATTCATTTGGTTATATAGGTATTGGTATGAATAAGCCCTTCGAAAAATACACAACCGCTCACTCTTACTTTTCCATTGAAAACTTTTATAATCTACATTTTACTATGTGATGAATACATTAGGCCATAGTTGGGAATATAAGGTTAAATGCGTACCTAAAATATGGTCTATGGTTTTCTTGTGAAATTATTATTCATGTTACTATGCGAGATGTCAGGTAAATTAGGGAATCCATTATGGTTTAAACGTTAAGGAAATCGAAATATATATAAATATATTAGATCTCGCAGAAGAAAGAGAGTGAGTTTTATAAAATATCATTATTCTTTGCAATGGGTATGGGAGAAAAGGTTGGTTAATATATGATAAATTCTTATAAATATAAAATAAACACCTGAGAAAATTATCACGCATTAAAACATGTTCAGCGCTTTAGTTGTATCGATATCATTTGAAGGTTCATATGATGTATAAGCACGCGGCGCATGTCATCACCAGAATACAATTAATACTATGTTAAAATTTATTAAGACAGGAGCAATAACATAGAGATATTCAATTGCTATGATGACATGCTCTTTGTTAAATTGATTTAAGGTGAATCGCTGCTCCATGTATGTTTTCCTATCTTTTATCTCGCTCTCGCAACTCACCTTGCTATTTCAAATTGATAAATCTCGATTGTTAGTGAATGAACATCGAATCGAACTCTATCAAAATGCTCACAGCAAGTAAGCATACAAACTGATGTGATTAAATTTTCAATATCTAGTACCGACTCTGATTTATATCAATTTTAAATGTTGAGGTAATGACTGTCATCACGAATGATTCAGCATGAGCCCTTAAATTTAATAAATATCAATTTCCTACCTCGAGTTGAAGGACCTTCTCCAGCGTCCCAACTAGTTGTTGTCAACGCATTACCTCTTGCTGCTTTCAATTTCGCCCGATAACTACGAGCTCGCTCGGCATCGGTGCATGGTCGTTTCGGAGGATTTCCCGTATTTTCGCTCTTTATGCGCTTCCTGAATCTGCGCAAGCGTTCTGGATCAAATCGGTTTGGCATTCTCACTTTCACTGTTTCTCAAAAAGTTTTCTTCCTAGAGGTAGGACTCTATCCAACGCGAATCGTTAACACAACAGAACAACTGTTTATAACACTACTAATTGGAATTTACAGAGAATGTTGATTCGGAATATTATGTTCGACATCAAAAATGGTGTCCGTGATAGGGAATTTGTGTGATTTAGTTATGCGACGAAGGGAAAACAAGTTTTGCTAATACCACTGGCTGCCAATCGACAATTTGAAACGAAAATCCCAATCAAACAAACTCTCAAGCTGAGAATTTTAAATTGACAGTAGCAAAGATGGATTTGTATCTGGTAGCATTTATTGATTCATCGCGGGTTGCGCCAACCAGCCAAAATTTTCCCGACAGCTCGCCCTCCATGCAGGCGTTTTTGCAGTTGCGAATTGGCACTATATTAGGCGCACAAACCAAACGAAATAAAAGTTTGATTCTTTTTAAACAACTCTTTTGATTTAATTGGTTGTCCTCAAAGGACAGATTATCAATTAATGGATAGCGCCAACCAGCTGGGTAAAATTTTTACCGACGGCACCGAACTTAATTCAAGATTAGTTCATTCTTGAATAATCAACTCTTTTATTTGAATTAATTGTCCTTAAAAGGACAGATTATTTCCACCTTCTGCTGACTGCTACTCGCCCCCAAGGACGCTTTCCCCAAACAGCAGAGTTTTCGAAGTCGCGACGAAACAATCGCCACGATGAGGTAAGATGGCGGCTTGCACAAAACCGACGCGATTGTACGCCCTCATAATCCGCCATTTTACCTCATCGCGATGATCGCTGTTTGAGAGCCTTGCTACTTTCCACCACCAGCTGCCTCTGCACCAGCTCCGCTGCCGTACAAATG
>JASCZW010016750.1:0-18162 GCA_034211315.2 Aedes japonicus | reverse complement strand
ATTAAGATGTTAATACTTCTTTCTGTAAAATTTTCAAACTTAGTCACACGCCAACAGGTTCCGCCGTGACGATTCTCCATCTTCTCTTGAACTCATCGGTACTGTTTGCTTTCTTTTTAACTTCGAAGAGTTTCCGCTTAACTAGAGGCCAGTACTTCTCTATTGGGCGGCGTTCTGGACAGTTTGGTGGAGTGGCTGTTTATTGGCACGTATTTGACCTCTTGTACCTTATACCGTTCCAGGACGGATATCGCATAGTGACAAGAAGCCAAATCAGGCCAAAACAGAGGTGGAGAATCTGATAAACGGTAGCAACCGCTTTTGCAAAACATTCCTTCTCGTACATATCCTTATTGATAGTGACGGTAAGAACGAAACTTTGAGATTTTCGACCACAACTATATATGGCCTGATAAACCAAATACTTCTTCGTGAATTTGGATTTCCTTTGCATTGCGGTGTAAAAGCCAGACCCGGCAGCTCGTCCTCTATTATACAAGAAAATGTTTGAACAAAAATTACGTAATGACTTTTTGCAGGAATTTTCCTTATCATCGCTGGTTACACCTGTTTCACTTTTGTACTCCTTCGGTTCTTGCCTCTGCTTCACTTTCTCAGTAGCGTAAGATTTTGACTTCCCCAGCTTTTGTGAGCCATATTTCTGGCGCAGGCCAAATTTGCAGGCACAAGACAGGGAACTTTTTAGTTGTTTTATTTTCTTGGAATGATTGCTTACACATAAATTAGAATTTTGCTGCCGTTCGTGCAACTGCGTCAGCAAGCTACCCGCTTGATTCGATGACATTATACTGAGTGCCCAACAAGATATGTAGGCATGTTGTAACGCTTTGAAATAAGGGGAACTGTCGTATAGAGTGAGGCGTTACGAACGATCCGTGTAATGAGCCCAAGATCTACGCTCGAAAGTAAAGTGTCCGAAATTTAACGTGAACAGGCTTTATTTGTGGCTTTGCAATTGCCCAGAGGCCATAATTGGACTCTAACCTGTTTCACATTGATCGGCAAGAATGGCTGGACCCTACCGATGCAAACCAAGGAAGGAAGATGCCCGGGGCGAATTTCATATGCGAAGTTTCATGCGCAAAGAAATTACTCCCGCATTTCCCACACAAATAACGTCGTCTACGATTGCCATCAATCCAGCAGCAAATGCTCGTATGACGTCGTTAAAATTGTTCTGGATCATCATTTTTAAAATCGTCAATAATTGAGTCACTATACCAAGAAGCATGGCAGCATCTAAAGAATTCTGTGTTCAGGTGAAGTATCTGCGACGTTGAAGCTGTTGCAATACCTAACGAATCGATTGCGTAAAACTCTTCCAACTGACTTACAGTTGTGATCTTGGAATTTAATCTATGGAAGACCGCTAAAATGTCAGAAAAGCAATAGGAGCCTCACTTCTACAAACTTTTTGTCAATCGTTTCTGTTCGTTTGTAGTTTGGACTGACGCAAATTCCTTCATTTTTGACAGATTTATCAAAAGCTTGATAAACTTCCTTGCGGGGAGAGCCAGCCTATGGCTGAGAGCCACCTTAACACAGAAGGAAAAGTCTCTTACGGATGCTCAATGGGCAGCTTTACGTCAAATGTCGAGTACTTTTTCAAACAGACGTATCTAATATTGTATACGTAAATTTCTAAAAACTCTCAGCACCCTTACGGAAAGAAGCATGACCATCATGTTAGGGAAATATTATTCCTTGTGTTGGTGGCCCTACTTTACTGTAAAGTGCAAAGGGTTTCAAGAATTTGAAGTTTGAATCCTACTTTCGTTGTTTACAAAATCAGACACGTCTGTTTGAAAAAGTACTCGAGAAATGTTGAATCAGATTTCCATTATACTCTACACAATTGACGTTGGACTATAAGTGAAAATGCCACCAGACCAAGGGCCATTAGACTAACAAACAGTTGGCTGACCGAATTTGTATTCAAACTGTGTGAATATTGGGCAGAGAAGCATTGGAATTCATTCTGAATAAGAGAAAAACGGGTTCAGGGGTTAGCATCAATATCTCAAATGCCAAAGTCTCCAGACTTCCAATCCAACCAAAACAGCCGCTCGACTTGACTCATAATTTAGTAATTTTTATCTTAATTTCATCGAATGTTGAGTCACCTCAAGTAGCACACTACAGTCATAACTAGTTGTAGTAACTTATTTTTGACTTAGCAAGTCATAATTATGTTATCTCAACCGATTGGCAACAAGTGTACTACTAGGGGCTCTTATTTTAGGAAATCAAGTATATTTTCCAAGTAGATAAATCAACACTGTCGATTCGATTCAAGCCGATGTTCTTCTTTGCCACAAATCGATTTATGGTTCAACATACTTTCCAACAATTACTAAAAGTGGTTTTAGAACGTCATCATTTCAAATCGCCTTTGCAATCTGAAATAATGCGTTGCCAAAAATTGCTTCTAAATGTTTAAATTTTTTCGAATTTAAATGTTACTTTGAGTTGCTCTATATTTTGTCGGATTTTATTCTATGCTGGATGTTGGTTTGTGTTGTATGTGTCCTAACAAAATTTTGCTGCTAGTCATAGACTGTAACAGAAATTATAAGTACACTGTCATTTTGAATCCGATGATGTTTATCAAATCATGTTATTTTTCTGTAATCAAATCATGTTGCCAGCGTCATTTTTACGCCGTAGCAAATTCTGGCTGTCTTTTAAAACGCCTGCTCGTAGCTGACAAAAATTCGTCGTCTAACGTGAAGAATGCCAAAGAGCGAACTTAGACTCAAGACCAGTGCTGTAAAAGGTCATCTCGACTAAGCTACTACATTTTTGAATACAATGTATCATGAACTTGTAGCTCCAGACTAATTCAATAACTTTGGCAAACAATACTAGATTTGGTAGAAAAAAAGGGATATTTGTAATAAATTTAAGCCAGATAACGCCTGAACCTAGCATGTTGAAACAGGCATATTTTGGCCTGATTTTGCAGAATGTAATGTCGACAAGGACACACTTGAGAATTTGAAGTCCAATTGAAAACTATGTATGATAATGATAACTCAAGTTGCTGCCGTTTTGGTCGTTTTAACGGCTGGAAGATTGATATTGAGATCAAAATTGAGAGCTGATTCTGCAATCAGTGAGAGCAAATTAAAAAATCAGTTTGATATACAGTATCTCCTGCCTATAGCAAAATGAGTATTTCCCTCATTGTTCTGCCAAGGCAATGAAAACAAAACTCCTTCTCTCTAAGAAAAGTACTAAATTTGATATCGGTTCTATTTCTGCTTCATTTGTATGAGATCCCACCCCCTTCCAGAGAAGGGAGGGGTCTCGACCTACTATTTAAAAAAAACTTGCCCTTAAAAACCCCCGCGTGTCAAATTTGGTTCTGTTTGCTTGATTAGTTCTCGAGTTATGCCGAAATTTGTGTTTCGTTTGTATGGGACCCCCCTCCTTCCCATCCCTTCTAAAATGAAACATCACGAGAACCTTGTTCAGCCCCATAAATCTGTGCATACACATTTTCACGCCGATCGGTTCAGTGGTTTCCGTGTCTGGATAGTTCTTATGTTTGGTTGAGATTTGTGTTTCATTTGTATGAGAGCCACCCTTTTCCCGAAGAGGGTGGAGTCTCACATCACGATAGACACATTTCTTGCCTCTAAAAACCCCAAAATGCCTTACTTGGTTCCATTTGCTGGATTAGGTCTCGAGTTATGCAGAAATTTGTGTTTCATTTGTATGTGAGCCCCCCTTACAGCAGGAGCAAATGCTTCAAACCATCATAAGAATCTTTCCCGGCCCCGAATACTCCTGCATACCAATTTTCACGTCAATCGGTTCAGTAGTTTCCGAGCCTATAAGGGTCAGACAGACAGACAGAAATTAATTTTTATACAGACTTTGAAGGAACCAGATGAGTTTTTTGGATTTGTTTAGTTGTTCAATTTTTATAACAAAGGTTGTTAAATTTAGATCGTGGATGTAGTTAAAATAACAGAAATTATAACAACAAATCCTCAAGAGGTAACAAAATTATAGCAAACTATGATATAGATATCACATAAACCAAACAAACTTTGTCACAGTTTTGTTACGATGAAGCAAAATCATATCAGCTAGCGTTAGAATTAATTTATTATTTTAAGCAGATTGTGCCTCCCAGGGTATTATATCTTAATTTGATATAAATATGTTGTACAATTATCCATATGAAAATGTCTTTGACAAATTTATATCTTAATCAGTTAGTCGTAACAAGGTTTGTTATTTTTTTGGAATTTTTATGTTATACCCTTTTGGTCGGGTATTCACCAATGCATACATTAAAATAGTGAAAAAAACGCCTTTTTTCGACCCTTTGCATCAAAATATCGTTGAACTATCGTTGACTTACGGATGACTGAAAACGTGCGATAGGACCAAGGATTGGAATTAAATGCTTTCATCATTAATAAACTCCACTTGAAGCTGATTAAAAGCTGAATAAAAAACTTCAAACTACAACACTTGTTTGCCGATTTTACCCAAAAAAAAATAATGCTTTGAATGCAAAGATACTTTGCAAACTTATGCAGCAATCCCTGCATAACGGTGTTTTTAATAATGAAAAAAAAAGTCGTGGAAGTTCAATTTACATTGAAATATCTAACGGATGACTTGATGCAAACAACGGAGCCATGGATTCAGTTTAAGTGTTTATCAGCTTGGGTTGTAGCTGATTTGTAGTTGATTATGAAATTAAAAGTAAAAAATCATAGGAGCTGAAGAACTTTCTTAGAAAAAAAAAAAAAAAAAAGGGTAAAAAGAGTATATTTGTCGAATCTAGAACTTCAATCTATGTAAATTTGAGTTCAGATAACTTGAAAGAATCGAAAATAGAGCTCGCAGCAATATATGATCGATTTACTTCATTATTTGAAGGTGCATTTCAGATTCCTGTTGGGAAATGGATTTTCTTGACTTTACTTGATTGTGACTCAATTGAGTCACAATCAAGATATTTAAACCGCTTTGTAACAAGTGTGCTGCTAGGGATGAAGCCTTCAAAGTCAAAATCGAGGCACTACTATATATGTGTTTGGTGTTTATATTTCATACAATCTGCCCAAATTTGATTGCAAATAATTATCTCAAAACATCTTAAGCCTCAGACAATAATTCGGACAGTAAATAATCGGAGAATCAATATACTGCACAATTCTCCATATTTCTGCGTTTTATACTGACATACGAGTTAAATCGAGAACATGGTTCATACTATTAAAAATATTGAAGGTACATATAACACGTATTTTCAGTTCCAGTGGTTTTATTGCCCATTATTTTAACTTCAATACTTTATCTGTCTAACATAACAAAATAAAGTGACATCTTGAAGCTAATAAATTTAAGAAATCAACGTCATTTGCATTCAAATGTCCCTGAGACAATATTTATCAACTTTTTCTAATTTTTCCATCCATCTCAAACTTTTACGGAGGGTCATTCGCCATATTCATTCCATTTCACCAAATAATCATAAAGTGAAACCCTCAAGATCTATTGAAATTACCAAGTCATTATTAGCTTCCCAGCTGTATCAATTAACGAAATCATTTGATTGACAGTGAGAGTTGTCCGTTTCTCTAACAACCAATAAATGTTCACGTTTCACTGTTTTTCCTCCATTGTTTCGCAAAATTCAGTCGCACATTTGAAAATCAAAAGTCACTCCCAACTAGCCCGACCAACGATTAAATCACACCAAACAACTCCCTCTCGAGACAATCGGCGCAAAAATTGATAGACCACAGAAAAAAAAATCAGCCAATTAATCCAAACTACACTCAATAGCCCCTCCGCGTCCGTGCCAGGTGGTGATAATGAAGAAAATCTCGCGATGGAATCCGAATCATACACCGTCCGCAGCAGCAGCAGCCGCGCACTACTAGCCTAATTAGCGCTTGAGAAATCGAATTACTTTCTTTCGGATTGTTTTTTTTTCCGAATCACTTTTACCCAGCCCGGAAAACAACAATAACGATGATAACAGAAGAAAAACAAATAGAACCACCTCGTTGAAGAGCAGGAAATTGGTCAAGCGTGGAAAGGCCTACCCCGTCTGTCTGTCTGTCTGCCCGTCTGCTGGCAGCGCGATCGGCAAGTGAGCGAAAGAGAGCAGGCGGAGGAAAACCCAAACCGAAACCGAACCGAACAAAGTTGGCCATGATTTATCACTCAATTAGCGTCTCGGCTGAGAGCGAGTGGCTCTGGCAAACTAGAAAGAAGAGCGCGGGAAAGAAGAATTTCCGAAACAGGAGAAAGTTGTTGTTTATTGATGGCTCTCCGGTTATTATAATGTTGTATAACTCTGAAGAAAGCATCCAAAGCAGAATGGGATGATGATTATATAAAATACCTACAGACAAAAATAGTAGTGCGATGGATGCGAAGAAGGAGATGTTAATCGGGAGAAGAAAGTGCTGGGCAAAAGGCAGCGTAGGAAAACTATGATTCTTTGGCGTCGTGACGGTAGTTCAAAAGGGAATTTCGATGAAACCTAGGAGAGAGAGAGAGAAGGAAACCATACAAAAACAAAACCAGGCCCACTGCTGGGGTTGAAAAATTTCTCCACTTTCTTTTCGATTTTTTTCATTTTACTTTCACCGTTTTAATCGGCTGGATATCGGCTACCTAGGTTTTCCCGCTCTCGATCGTCGAGTAGGCGAGTGAATGACCGCGCTGCGCTGCTGTCGTTCGGTGGATCATCCTCGATCGATCGTAGCAAGCAAGTGGACGGGCGGGTTTTACTTTCAGGATTCGAAGCGAAGCTGATAAATAAAACAAAGTTGGCATTGCATCAGTAGACTCCTCGCTTGGGTAGGCTCGGGTGTGGTGGGGTGAGTAAATGCAAATGGTAATGACCGCTCACCGCTGTGGTGCATTCGCTTATCAGTGATTCGATTCGATTTTGCTTTCGTTATCACGGCTTCGTAAAGTTCTCCAGCGCTCAACTATTGTTGAGGTTGTTCGAGTGATTCGAGTTTCAGTTAATTGGAAAGCGAGCAGAAACGCAGGGGCACAGTTTAACGACCCCTCGGAACAGAAAGTCTCCGCTCATTAAATTTCGACTCACTTACAATGATGATGTTGATGTTTCGGCCTATACCTACTTCCCTCCATTCTGCTCTCTGATTGACGCCGGGTCTTTGAACTCGCTTGAATTGCAATAAAATGCTAACCTTTTCCCCTTCTTTCCGTTTTTTCCAGAGTTTGACGGAACCACCGTATTGTGCCGAGTGTGTGGTGACAAAGCTTCCGGCTTCCACTACGGTGTACATTCCTGCGAAGGCTGCAAGGTAAGTATACTCAAAACGATAATCAATCGGCTGACCCCTCGTCCGGTCTCGAGTGTTTTGACCTCTGAGTTGTAGTAAACCGCTATACGTTTTTATTGGATGAACGTTGAACGTACTTCTCGCTCATTATTGCTGGAAGCGAGCGAAGCGTCCAAGGGTGTGGGGTGACGAATGCATATTATCATCGGCCCGGGGCAAGAATGGGGATGGAGAGAAACGGCGGAAAAAAAAAGAATGAGCACATTGACCGACTAATGGTCCGCTTGCTTGGATGGATGGATGGATGACTTGCTTCGATGACACAAGCGAGGCAGGCGTGGAGTAGAAAATATGTCGATGATGACGGCTATGTTGAGTAGCTCCGGCGGGGGCAAAGAACGCAAGTCACAGATGCGCGCCGATGCTTGCTGAGTTGGAGAACGCATTTCGATGTAACGAACCTACTGAACCGACGACGACGGGGTGAACGGATGGAAATACCCTTGAATGAATCACATTGCTGGCCGACTGGTTGGCGTGTTGTTGTTTTGAAACTGGCCTCATAAGCGAGTGGAGCTTTTTTCAACACACTATTTTGTTTACTGTTAATGTTCTGATGGCGTTCGTCGTGCTAGAAAGAATCGAGGTTACGCGTGTTGAAGCGTGCGTCGATCCATGGTGGGGCCAGTGGCGGGGAGCGCCCTGAGCGTAAGTGTGAACGAGTGGTAGTAGTTTCTCCTACTTTGTTTAATCACAGTTTATTGACTTCTGCACGTAGGTTAGTGACCGACTGCGGGCGCGCTGTGCTTGGAGCCATGGCCAGCACTGAACTTGCTGCCGCTGCGGTGGCTTTTCTATTTTTTTTCCAAGGTCCCAAGCCTTCTTGGATGGTTTTGGGTTGGTGGTCGGTGGTTACATCGAGCAGCGAACGAACGAAGCGGGCAAAGGAAAGATGGCAAAGGTGCTTGACCGAAGGGAAATTAGGAAATTTCCAAATGCTCAGGGAAATGGTCTGACGCGGTGTGTGTGTGTTTGTGTTTGTGTGTGGCCTACTGCGGTGGGATGTTTTGGGATGATGGTATGATGCAATCTGTGTGTGGTGTAATATTTTTACAAGAATTGCATAATGTGGTTGGAATTCTGAAAAATGTTGGTTCACACGTTACGAAATTCATTCGATGTCTTCTGTTCTTCCTAAAAATCAATGATTCCTTCTTGGAATTTCAAATTTTCCGCTAGTCGTAATACAACCACATCACAAGTTATTTAAATGTGGAAGGTGTTTGACCGAAGAAGAATGAGGAAATTCCTAAAGATACCAGAGAGTATAGGATGACTTAATCTATGCTTGGGTCGATTGGCGATACATGTTATTCAATCTTGTTCATAGCATGCAGCTTATTATGTTTGCCTAAAGGTCAAGAAAGGGGATACTTTCGGATACTTGAGGATTTGAAAACTCCTAGTGTTATTAAATTATTTGGAAGTCATGAAGTACTAGTCATGAAGTGTAGTTACCTTTGTTCAAGCAAATTTTTACTATCGCTATTTTATCTATTGAGAATTGTACAAAGATGTCAAATTATTTTAATGCAAAGGTTAACTTATAACACTGATAAAAATATCCCATATTTGATATTGGATATTGATAATTGGATTTTCAAATTCGATTATTTGTTACTAAATTGTTAGTGAAGTTTACAAAACTATTTGAAGGAGTTTTTAGAATGATTTTCTGAGATACAAACTATGTAAGATGAATTAAAAGACTTCAGGCCAGTAAACTATATTTTATAGGAAATTTTCAAATCTAGACACTGCCAAGTCAACAGAATGAGTTTGAAGAAAATTTCATAGCGATGCTCAAGAAATGCTAATCTTTTCTTCATTCAAGAAGCTGAATAACCTTACGCAGTTAAGTATCTGATATTGAGTATATTATCATGCCATTTTTAGGGAATGCAAAGAAAAAGTTCGGAGAAGACATTTGATACGACTCCTGGAATTAAAATGTCGACAGTACTCTTTTTCAAACTTGCAATTGCATACACTACTAAAATTGATTGTTAATTTCTGTCCCCTGAGACCGACACATGCAAGCGTTTTTGGTACATAAGAATGAAAGAGATAAGAAAATCAATTCAACCGAACACATCTTTCGTCGAAATGCGTATGTGTCAGTTTAATGAGACAAGATTTTACACGAAATCTTTCTTTACGTTCCCTGACTTTTTACAAACAAGAATTGAATCTCGTGTGGAATTCATAATTTCTAAATGTGCAATTTCTATTGGAAAACTAGGAAAGTTTATAATAACATTTCCCTTGGTTACTTAAAAAAAATGAAATACTATCTCAAAACATCACTAGTAAACTCGAGCAAAAACCTTTAAATCATACAAGAAAAAGGTTATCCTTTGACAAACAAGCCTATACCATCTGTGACTTACAGACTTCTCCAGTTTCGAGGTCCCCTATTGGTTCAATTGGTCGTGACCAATGGATTGAGGGCAAGTGCTCTAGGTAATGGAGTTCTGAAGAAATAAAATCATAATTTCAACCGTTTTCTGATGAAAACTTTAAAGTGGATTTTACACTTTTTGAAAATTTATAATTTTGAGATCTGTTTTATTCTTCAAGGTTTGAGTGAATTCTAAAATGGTAAAATTCCAAACGTAGAAAATTTTGAACCATTATGAGCAGACGTTGAGTCAATTGCAATTGGATGCAATTTATACAAACAATTTAGGAAACTTAAGGTTTGATCTACCTATTGGCATTTAATTGATATTTGTTTTATGATATGCACTCTTAGCTTTCTTCTGTGAGTGTTTTGAGAGTGGTCTGCATTAAGATGTCTTTTAACCTTAGGCAGATTTACCACCGGAAAAAAGCACCACTCTCCGAGCTCCGTTCATATGATAATTGTTTTGCTGATTTCAGCAAGCTTTTATGTTTTTCAAGACTTTCCAATTACATATCAATATTTCCAAGACCCCAATGGAATTTGGAAACGTAAGATTTGATCGGTCGATTGGCATTCCATTATTATTTACGCTATTATCTGCAAACTGAGAGCCCAGCAAACATTACAATTGTTTTGGCAAGATTCAGAAAACCTTCATATCAATCAAATATCAATTTCTATGAGATCTCAGCAGAATTTTAGTGAAATTATCGATGAAAAAGATCGAGATTTGTGTTTTAAGTAGTCTTTTGTGAACTCATCGGAACCGAGCTTCACCAATATTCGGTAGGCGTTGAGTGCCCATCACTTCAAAGTTCGCTGAGCATCAAAATAAAGAAGTTTATACGAAAAAATCGCAAAATATAAAGACTTCATTCACTAAAATTTATATCGTAAATCACAGTGGTTTTCTCGACAAAATGTATCCAAAATATCCCTTGAAGTTTCCTCTTCTAGTAAAGCATCATATAGTTAAACATAAGCGCTGCATGATATTATTTACCGCGTGCTTAGACGAGGTTTCCAGATGGCTCAATCTGATCCTTTTGATGTTTTTGTTGTTGTTGTTGTTCCGTAACCTGCTCGAAAAAGTAGTGTAAATTTCTTCGATATTATGCACGTAAATGGAGCGTCACAAAACTAACAAATTCACATTATAAATCGTGTATAGTTCTAAGGCATTCCATACATTATCGATATTGTTGTATGCAAAGGCTCGTCTATGTTAAAACTATTTCAAGCAAGTTGCTGCTTTGTGCGGAATGAAATACAAATTTACATGCTCAGATGTTTACATCACAATGAAATTTCTGATTTTATTTCTGTGTGATTTCGTGACTTTTAGCCTGAAGCTGGCTCAACACGACAGAGAGACGACCTGGATCCTACATATCGAACCCATCAACACATGGGCCGGGACCAACGGCTTTAGAATTCCTTTCCGAAGGAAGAGGTGATCATATATTTTCGTTTCAGAAAGTCCCAACGGCACCAACTGGAATTGAACCAACGAGCTGCCATCCAACGAGGTGGAAGGCAACAACGCTTACTACAACATCACCAGCGCTGTCGTCTTTTTAAAGTCCTTGTCCTGAAATCACTTAAATTTAGATTGTTTGTGCATGCGTCAAAGTTGTGCAATGCTGAGCAAGTTGGAAAGGATTTGAATGTTATCCACATACAACCTGTTCAATTCGGTTCAACCTGTTTTAAGTTTGATAATAGTACTTTTTGAGACATTGTATTGTGATATTTTCAGCCAGCTCTTGTTTAGTTCTTGCTAAACGTTTGCGTAGTTGTGTATTGGTTCTGCACTTTTGTTGCTATTGTACTACTCTTATTCAGTCTTTGTTCAGCCCTTGTTCAGCCATCGTTCGTTTATTCAGCACTTGTTCATACTTCTTTCAAATACTAAATGTCAGCGGTGTTTTATGTATTAGAAGTATTTTAAAAACCTGATTTCGAATTCCTCAAGTTCTTGTAAATTGGAACTCCACCATAATTTTAAAATATGTAGGCTTCAATGATGACAGATTGATCACTTATAAAAATGCTAGATAAAATGTATGATTATTAACTTAAAAGACCAGAAAATTGGTTTAAAATTTTCTGGGTTAACCGTTGAACGCAAGCCCCGTATAACTGGGTAAAAGCAGTTTTCAGCTTAATCATAGTACTTTTTATGACGCCAGCCACTTTTAGATCTTATTCAACCTCTATTCGGCCCTTGTTCTGTTTTGTTCGGCTCTTATTCAGCCCATGTGCTGTCCTCTTATTTTTGTTCAGCCCTTGCATTACCGTTAATTACTCATTGTTTTCCTAGTGCTTGAAAAATAGATAATTTTTTCAAACAAAAAATATGCTGACAATTTAGTACTGAGCAAGTTGGAGAGGATTTGAACGTTATCCCCATGTAACATGTTCAATTAAGCTCAACCAGATTTAAGACTTTGGTGTAGTTGTGTGATTGTTCAGCTCCTGTGTGCTATGCACTTATTCATCTGTTCTGCGCTTTTTTGTCCTTGTGTTGCTTCTGTACTACCCTTTCAGCCCTTGATAAGCCATTGTTCAGCCCTTGTTCACCCCTTGTTTAGCCATGGTTCACATTTCTTTTAAATAGTAGATGTCAACTGTATTTTATGTATTAAAGAATTTTGCACCGAAGTTAAAAATATATATGCTTTAATGATAACAAATGGACCACTTATAGACATCCTAGGTAATATGTATGATAATAAACTAAAAAAAAGAAATTCATCATTACTGACCTGAAAATTGTATAAAATTTGAATTATGACGGTTCATTTCACAGATTGTTTGTCTAGCAAACAATCGTAAGTTCATGCATTTGAAAAAAATTGTTATTTTTTTTAATGCAACTCAGATAACAATTACTCTTTATATTTTGATAAAAGTACTGTTTAAGTTGGGATAGCGGTGGTAGTTGAACGTCGCATAACCTATTGAATCAAGTTTAACTAGTTTTTAGATTAACAATAGTACACTTAGGTTTTTTTTACACGGGGAATTCGTTCCACTTCTACTATGAAACCTTGTAAAAAAAGATTAAATAGAGTTGATTAATTAACATGCATAAACCTTTTCATACAGTTTTTAGAATTTTGAGTATTTACACCAAAAATTGTGATTTTCTTTTTAAAACTGCTGTATGATTACTTTTTCGCCCAAAACGTAAAATGTGATTTGAATTAGATCGATAAGTTGTTCCGTTCTGGATTGATCGCCGAAAACAACCGTGTTAAAAAAAAACGTGTAAAAAAAAACCTTGTGTATTTTTTGAGACCTTAGACACAAGTTTCTTTTTTAGCCTTCAACACTCGTTTGGTCCTTGTTAGACTCTTGTTCAGCTCTACTTAATCTCTTGTTCATCTTGTGTTATACCCATGTTCTTCTCTAGTACTACCCTTGTTCAGCTCTTGTTCAGTCTCTTTTTTCAGCATTCAATGCTGAAAAAATATTCTTTTGTTGCCTTCATGTTCATTTTAGTTTGAATAGCGATTATACATAAAGCGTCACTAAGTCACTTTTTGCTTAACTTATTCCTTCTTTGAGTTCGATTATTTTTTGTTTTAAAATTAAGAAACAGAAAGTGAGAAGAAATTAAAAGATTGCACTGAAACGTTTAAGAACTCTAAACAGCTCATTGTATTATGTGTTTACCATTCACTGCATTCATGAATAGTCGAAATATTATCACGTATATTAAGCAATAAACGTGCTTACACCATAAATCAAGTAACTATCAGCTTCTCACCTATATATTATGAGCTTGAATTATTTACCTTTTCTACTATCCTTTCACTAATAAGGGCATTAAGACTCATTGCATCCCGTTTTAGCTAGAGTTATTGTCATCGGTGACAAGGATATGGTCAAAATATCTTTTTGAAGCAAACAATTAAAAATTTCCATGAGAATTTTCAACCATCAAACAATTTTCTTACAGTTGGCCATCAATGTTCGATAACTTATTGAAAAGGATGTATTTGATTCTGTTAACAAAGAGGCAAACAAAGATCTCCGTTACACCAGCTTGTTAGGCAAATATTATACTTTGTGTTGGTGGCGCTGATTTTCATGGAAGTACTAAGAGTTTGTATCTTTGTTAATCTCTTCGTTTACATTATCAGATCCGTAGTTTTAACAACTTGTTGGAAATATCTTATGATTTTAATAGTTTAGAACTGGAGTAGAATGTAGAACTATTGAGTTTATGATATCTCTGAAGCCTCAAACCATTTGGGGCACTTTTATGAAGTTTCGCACCGTTTTTTAAATTAGATTGTAATTTTTCAAAACACACGCACTCAGAAAACTAAATTGTTGTTTCTTTAAACCAGTTCGGGACATGTTTTACTTGGTTGTTTCAAATATTCCAGCATCTTTGTGAAAACAAATGCTTCAGTTGCAATTTCTCTGCAAATAATCATATAAAAGAATAGTTTTGGCACAATATTTCATCTGTGAATTTGGGAAAAGAGGAATATTGTTGCAATATTTATCAATAATCAATTAGGAAATTTCAAAGAACTACGCAATCTTCAGATATGAGCATGAAATAACTTGTTTTTTTAAAAACCTCTACAGAAGAATTCTTCTTAAATTATTTAAAACTAATGACGGAGGCAGAAATGGATTTCCAATTAAATTATTATTCTTATCACATTGTCGGTTGACTTCTTATCACAATTGTCGGTTCGACGCGAATCTTCAGTACAAACAACTAAATCAAAAATGTCTATATTTTTCTCTCCTATTTATTTCGATAACCATACCAAATTAATTGAAATTATCTCGTCAGAATTCGCAATAAATCAGAACTTGAAATTGACACCTCAGTAACCTGAATTCTTACCGTTTTGCAACATACCTATCGCTTTTGCTGCTGCTAACCTTCAGCTGCTGCTCGTTAAGTGATCGAACTAACCAGTTGGTTAAGCCTTTCTAAGTGCAAAAATACAGCTTTGCAATTGCACAACGTGTGCAACCGAGCCGATAGTGGCCATCAATGTTACGAATTGGCGCCCATTGGCCAGTGTCCAATAAAGTATCTCATTCTAATAAACAGTATGGTTTTATAGTTCAATGCCTCTTGGACCCATAGGTTATTCACTCGATCAACCACGCATAGCAAGCCATGGACTCCGTGGTGTGGCATTGCAGCATATCGCGCCACTCATATCAACCCGAACCGGACCTGACATAGACATGTTGCAGGGCGGTTGTTTGAAAAGGGTGAGAAATTTATCCCCAAATTCCGAGATCAAGTCCTCAACTTGGAAACAATTCTCGAAACATCATTCTAGAATCGAACATACATTCTAGAAAATTTCAATTTGATTTCACCTCTTTGCAAAGTTCACCGCGTTCCAAAGTCGTCCGAACCGACTACCTTCTACCTCATCAAACGTCTTCCTCTCTGTGTGCGAGAGAGAGAGACTCCACAATCCGAGGCAACCGACCAGCAGGCAGGCAAGCACAAAGCCAAAAGTGGAGAAACTCAAAGGCCGATAAACTTCATTGATCGGTCATTGACTGGAGTCGTTTGCGCGCGCGGTAAGCGAACCTAACCGAGCCACCATCATCACTCTCGCGCGCGCGCAACACAGTTGGCGCTGAAAAACAAGTTTCCTCCTTCCCCTTTGCCACATCCACCATCCGAGTCTCCGGCGACCGTTTGCTCGTTGGTCGTCGCAGCATAACACTGACACTGTTGAGAGGTTTATGTTTTTTTCGTTGGATTTTGCAAATGCCTGCTACGAAAGATTGTCGCCGTTGGTTTCTGCATGTGCAATTGTGCATTTGCATACTGTTTTCGTTCGTGGAAAATGTGAGACGGTTTGCTTAGAATCATGATTCATTTGCGATCGAATGAGTGCCCAAATCAAGTCCAATGCATTCATACTTGCATAATTAACTGCAAGCAACGGCGGTGCCAGCTGTCGCATAGCAACAGAGAAGCCTGCTGCTCGAAGGAATGAGGACATGGAGCGCGTGAATGCTGCACGTGTGCGTAAATTTGCAACGTTTTCAACTCGACTCGGCTGCGGCGGTACATTGGCAACCGATTCTAGCAAGCACAAGGAAACAAGTTCTTCATCATTAGATTAACCTCGGCTCACGTTCGCTCGTTCGCTCGCTCGCTTTGCCATTTTGCCATTTTGCCATTCGGCTAGGCTAGTTAGTCAGTTAGCCAAGCGAGCATGAGTTTCTCGACGGCCGATGGCATTGGATAGTACACTGACCTGGTCCCAGTTCGATCCGAGCGCGGCGGAGAGATGCAGAGAAGGACGTAGGTGGTCGAACTCCAACTTGAAGTCAAGAACTGCCATTGGTCTTTCTCTCTCTCCGTGTCTGTCCCTCTCTCGAACAAATAGGCAGTGGGTATCTATGCTAGCTCAGAAGTAGAACCGACGCGCGGGCGGAGCACCACTTGAATTTGCCCGGCAGAAACCTGACAGTGGTGTGCTCGCGAGTCGCCCGTTCGTCGTCCGTTAGAGGTGTGTGTGTGTGTGTTGAAAGAGTTTATTCACTGCTCGAGTGTCCTTGAAAGCGCTCCCAATTTGAAAAGTTTTCGAATCTTTTCTGCCTCTCAGCTGGGTCAGCTTGGGATCAGAAACGGATGCAAGCGAGCGCGTTTGCGACCAAATTTACTGAGTTCGGTGGGTTTTGGTGGCAGGTTGGGGATTGGGAATTTACGAGATTGGCATTTTGACGATTTTCTGAATTCAGTTACTAATCTTCGTTTCAATTTTTAGACAGATAATAGCATGCTGGTTTGACACTACACTTAGAAGAATAAAGCACATCATTTTCATTCCATTTATTATGAATCTTGAAACAAACATTTTTGCATCTTCTAGGAGCGGAAGAGATTTGTGAACATTTAAAAAATAATAATAATAATAAACAATTTGGCGGAATGTACGACACCCTGGGAGCATAATCATGAATAAAACGGATGTTTTATCTAGACCTTACTTGTACTTCCATTTATCAACACTTCTGTTGCTATTAAGTCTTCGATTGCCGTTGATACACAGAGAAAAGTTTGATAGTCAATATTACAATTATTGGTTGCTATGCCTTATTCAGACTTCAGAGTTATAACATGTTATAACGGTTGTCCCATAATTTCAACAAGAAATTCGTCATCAAGATTGGCTTATAACATGTTATAACTGTTTTTTGCTTTGTTCAAACAGCGCAGTATGGTCCAGATTACGAATTTACGAGGAAACATGCTCCCAGCGCCTAAACTTAAAACTTTACAGCAAAGTGATGTACTACAACATGGTTTGTATCACTAAGGCCCATTTTGTGATGTTAATTAAAATTAGGGTGGTCCCCATTTTCACGGAAATACAAAACCTAACTTTTTTATTTGCAGAAATAGACGTTTACATTCTTGCACAAAAAATTTCATGGAATTTTCATATATAAATTTTTATGTAGCTCAAAAATTGACCGATTTAGAGCAATTTTCCCTCATCAACTTAGGGTGTACCATAAAAAAATGTCTTTTTGGCCCTAACTTTTTCATTTCAATTCCCACCGTAAAGTTGTGTTGAAACGAGTTTTAGAACTTATAAAGACGTGTACTTTGGTGCACAAACCTAGCCGCTAGCTTCAATCAATCAATAGTTATTGAAGTTTTTCTTAAAAAAATACGCGCTTTTCAAATGTTGATTTTTATGATTGGGGCAGACACAAAAAAAAATTAAAGACGTCATTCAAAAGAAAAATTTATATTGTTTAGCATATGTGAAAACTAGAGATATGTTATTTTTGTATCTTGAGAAAATTACATTTGAATCTGGCATGGTTTTAGAAGAAAAACTTCAATAACTATTGATTGGTTAAAGCTAGCGGCAAAATTAATATATCAAAATACACGCCTTTAAAAGTTCTACAACTCGTCGCAATAAAACTTTACGATGGAAATTGAAATAAAAAAGTTAGGACAGAAAAACTTTTTTTATAATACACCTAAGTTGACGAGAAAAGTTGCTCTAAATCGGTCAATTTTCAAGCTACGAAAAATTTTTTGTATGAAAATTCCATGAAATTTTTGCGCTACAACTTTGATCAAGAATGTAAACGTCTATTTCTGCAAATAAAAAGTAAGTTTTGTATTTCCGTGAAAATGGGGACCACCTAATTTTAATTAACATCACAAAATGGGCCTTTGTTTTATTTCAAGTTTCACCACCATTTTTTTTAAAAGTTAAAAATTGACCGATTTAGAGCAACTTTTCCCTCGTCAACTTAGGGTGTACCATAAAAAAAGTTTTCTGTCCTAACTTTTTTATTTCAATTTCCATCGTAAAGTTCTGTTCAGACAAGTTGTAGAAC
>JASCZW010016749.1:0-18155 GCA_034211315.2 Aedes japonicus | reverse complement strand
AGAAATGTTACCTAAACGTCATCAAGAATCTTTAGAAACTTCAAGAAAATGTTTTTCAAACGTCTCGAAAAATATTCAAAAGTTCCGAGGAACATTTTCAAACTTGATCAGAAGTCTCTTCTAGTAAGTTTTAGCATAGATCATCGCGAGAACAAATTTTTTCTCCCCAGTAACAAACAGGAAAGTCTGTTAAGTGCTAATTTGTGTTCGTTGCAACGAACCAACCATGGCGAAGTATGTTATCTTACACTGTTACTTCATATTTGAATATTATAAGGGATACGACATTTGTGATCTTGTTTCATGTAAACGCAAAGGCTAACTTGCATCTGTACCTTAACTTCTCCAGAAATTCTCCTGAACTTCATCAACCGTTGTTCTGCCCTTTTTTGCATCTGGAATTTCTCCAAGAAGTATCATGAAAACCTTCAAAATTGATCAAAGACGTTTTCCCACCCAAATTATTCCCAGCATTCAGCACTTCTGTGATTCTCCAAACTCTCTCAAAAGTACCCCAAACCTTTCAAAAAGGTATCCCAAAAACTCTTTCAGAAGTTTCCGGAAGTATTCTTAAATGCTACTTGAGCTTCTTCAAGCTGTGCAAAAAATTCACAAACTTTTTCAAGGAGTACACTACAAAATAGTTCTGAAAAACTTCAATAAATATACTTCTCCCAAAAGCTGCCTGAATTCCCCTACGAACAACCCTACACTTTTCAGTAGCTTCCAAAAGTTCTCAAATAGTTACCCTAAATTAATTCAAACTATTCCCAACAGTTCCCTAAGTTTATTCAAAAAAGTCCAGCACTTCTTAAAGAATTCTCAGAAACTCCTCCAAAAATGTCACTGAATTTCTTCAAAAATCTCCCAAAAGCTGACTGGACTACCTTAAAAACAGTCCTAAACTTTTCTCAATAGCTTCCAGAAGTTTTCCAGAAAGCTACCTCAAATTATCCCAAACTATTCCTTACAGTTTCCTGAGTTTATTAAAAAAAAGTCCAGAACTTTTTAAAGATTTTTTTTTACGAAAAGACCGTGCGTAGCGTAGTTGCTACACCGTGACAAATCAGAGCTAGTTTAATTGCACAGAGAACCACATAGATGGAGCTTGGGAATAGCTTTACATCTTCAATGTACAAGTTCACTAATTCTATTTATAGATCAGTACCGGCGCCGGCCAGGTCCTCACGGTCTTTGGGGAGGTGGGAAGGATGATTCTTTTTATTTTAAATCTAGTGGTGATAGAAAGAGACAAGTGACAAATGACTAGGAAGGGGACGGGCCTGGGATTGAACTCCCGACCATCTGCTCAGTAAGCAGAACAGATAACCACGTCTTATTAAAAAAAAGTCCAGAACTTTTTGAAGAATTCTCAAAAATCTCCTCCCAAAATTTCACTAAAACTTCTTCAAGCTTCATACACTTCTCGAAGAATTGTCCCAAACATTTTGAAGACTTGTTCGGAATGTGTTGGGTTTTTTTTAAATTATTCAGGAAGTTCCCTAAGCAACTTCATGCAATCTCCTGAACATCATTAGAAAGTTCTCTGAACTTTCTCTAGCAGATACAGGATGTCTTGCGAAAAATTTCCTGGAAATATCTCAGAACTTTTACACAAAAAAAATCTTAACTGCCTTTACAAAATCTCTGAAGAAATTCAAAGAAGTTTCCAAAAGCTCTCTCGAGAGAACCATGATTCAACCCTAAAACGTCTCCTGGAATATCAAACAACTGCAAATAGGGCAAAAACTTGTATGAAGTTTTCTAAACTTCTTCAAGAGACTTCCTAAGCTTCCCAAGAAATTCCGGTTTTCTTTATACAAGAACTTCCTGCCAAATGTTAAAATCGGAGCTCTTCAAGAAGTTTTTTCAAGTTCACTAAAAAAAATGATCCAACTTCAAAACTCTTGAATAAATTTCTAATTTTCGAGAGCATTTCTAAAACTCCTTTCGAAATTCTTCTAAACTTCAAACTCTAAACTCAAATTTCGGATTTTTTTTCTTTAATTCTCCATGAATTTTTCTGGACATTGCAAAAAACGATTGTAAATTATCCAAATAGTTTCCTAAGAATCTAAAGTATTCAAAAAAGTTTATGAAATTCTTGCATAAAAAGTTTATAAAATTCTAGCAGTTTAAGCAATTCTTGCGAAGATGTTAAAGAATCCTCCTAAACATTCCTAAGACATTCTCAAAACTGTCTCGAAATTTTGCTAAAATTTCAAAATAGTACCACAAAACTTTTTTTAAAGTTTCCGAGAGTATTCTTAAATGTTATTTGGTCAACTTCAAGATTTGTAATGAAATAATATAAGTTCTCCAAGAAATTCCCTAAATAATCTCAAGAAGAATCCTTAAGTCCACCAATAAATGTTTTGAACATCACCAAAGAATATTCCTAAACTATTCTAAGTAGCTTTCCGAAGGTCTCTTAGCAAATTCCTTAAATTCATCCAACTTCTCGTAGCAGCTCCTTGAGTTGCATCAAAAAATTTCAGAACGTCATGAAAAATTTCTCAAAAACTTCTGCTTAAAGTTTATTAAATTTTTTAATGAAACTTCAACAACTTATCTAAGAATTATGCCAAACATTTTGAAGAACTTTTTGAAACGTTCAAAGCTTTTTTGAATTAGTCTTCTGAAAATTGTCAATTTTATTCTGAAGAATTCAGAGAAGATTCTGGATTTCTTCCAAATTTTCCCTGGAAATAGTTCTAAACTTCCGGAAGGTATTCTTCAAACTGCCTCGTTAGTTTATTTGAACCGTTCATCAAAGTTTCTTCAAGCTCTTCCAGAAGGTCATTGATTTAGAATTGAAATAACCTGATCTGGTTTCTCGAACTTCTGTAAAAAATCTCACAAAAGGTTTTCTGGATTTCTTCAAAAGAATTCCTGCGCTTTCTCAAGAAATTTCCTGTATTTTTTGGCACATGAATTGGTCCTTCTGGATAATATTATAATCGAAGCTTTTCGAAAAGTTCTCTAGAAATTCCGAATTCCGAAATTCTTCAAGAAGTTTCCTAGGCTTTTTTTAAATATCCATAATTTGACAGGGATTTTCAAAAAAACCTTCTGAAATCTTCCATAACTTCATCAAGAAGTTCAGAAAATTTCTTGAAGAAGCGTCTCTTAGTAGTTTTTTGAGTTGCTTCAGAAAAGTCCAGAACTTCTTGTAAAATTCTCCGAATCGCCTCCCAAATCGCCTTTTCAAGAATCATCGTATGTATCTTCATGATGTCTCCTAAAAAAGATAATCAAAAAATCTATAAACATTTCCAAGGAGATTCCTCTAAAACTTTCCCTGAGAATAATTCCCTAAACTGCCTCGCAAAAATTTGTTTTTTTTTATCATAAGTTTCCAAAATTTCTGCGAAATTTATCCAACTGAACAGTTTGAATAAGCTTCCTGAACTCCTCTTAGCAATTTTCTGTACATCTTTTCAGAAAAAAATACTGAATCATTTGAAGAATTTCTTTTAAGTGCGAAAAATTCGAAAAATTCACCCAAACTTCTCAACAAAAAAATCTTAACTGTTAAAACAACTTTTCCAAACATCGCCAAGAAGATCCCTTACTATCTGCAAGAATTCTCCTGAACTTTACTAAAATGTATTGGAACTTTTTCTGGAATTGATCTGAAAAAATATGAAAATATTCATCAAGTTTTCAGATCTTCTCCAAGAACACCCTGAATCCTAGCCTGACCCTCCTCCAAAAGTTTCTTGAAGTCATCCTGAAAGTTACCTGAACTTCTGCAAATGTGTTTATGAACTTTTTCGAGTAGCTCACTGAACTCCTTTTTAAAATGCTATGTACTTTTTCAACAAGTGGCTTGAGCTTCCCGAAAAAAAATCCAAAACTTTTCCACTTAGTTTACCAATATTTGCCAAGAACCTACCTTTATAGACCCCCAACAATCATAAGAACTGATAAGAGATGTTTCCTACACGGCAGAAACAAAGAACCTAAAATTGGGTTAAGTAAAGCAGAAGTCGTATGCCAAAAATACACCCAAAATGATCGGAAGATAGTTTCTCTCCCATGTAGGGAACTTGGGAGTGTGAATAGACAGTTCGTTAGAACCATTTAAGCTACCGATAGTATATGAGCACGATCAAGCGCACATTTTTTTGCCAGTCAAGGCGGTGGATTCGTTCCTGCCTTGACCTACTCCGCATGGGGATGCTTGGCAAAAGATTGTGTGCCCAATTTCAAAAACTACTTCCATTCCATTTTCACAGCCTGCCGTGCGCTAAAGAAACTATCACTACTTTCTCTCAACAACTTTGTCCTAGGAAAATAGCGCTGTCAACTCAAGAGCCTCATGGTGTTGAGAAATAATTTCCTTCTCAAACAACATCATCTAAAATTGAGTATTTCTAAACTTAAAATTGAGTACTGTTGTTGAACTGGAGAGATGGGTAAATTTGGTTCTGCACATTAGGTAAAGATTACTCAATGAGTAAGTACTTCATTGACAACTCAATTTTGAGTTAAAATGGATGTCGTTTGCATACTTTTATTATTTGACGTACATCTGATTTAAATACCGAAAAATAATAAATAGGTTACGATTCAAAACTAGCCGTTATTATAAAAAATCGCGGAAATTCAGTAATAAACTAAATCAATAAAATTATCAGAAAAATCTATGTTTTTATTCTATCATCACGAGAAAGGCACTTTATTTTAAAGGTTGTTTAATATTTGCTAACTAACAGTGCGTAAAAGTGCTCATTATTTGGTTTTTACAAGTTTTATTGCATTAGGTTAAATTTACCCACCATAAACTTTGGATACAGTTACTCCAATTTGAGTACTATGGCATATACTCAAATTTGAATTCCCGCACGGTGAAATGAACATAGTTTTGGGTACTTTGTTTCTTCCTCGTAAGCTCCGTTAAAAAAAATCAGAACTTCCCAAAGAATTGTCATGTACTCCTCTCAAAATTTCATCTAAAATTTGAAAATGAAGAGTTGTTGTTGTTTGTGTTGTTGTTGATGCTGTTGTTGTTGTTGTTGTTGTTGTTGTTGTTGTTTTTGTTGTTGTTGTTGTTGTTGTTGTTTTTCAAAAAATGTATGAAACCTTTCGTAAAATGTTCCCAAAATAATCATCGTTTGTTTCAAGAAGTTTCTATAATTTCTCCAATATGGAAAACGATTATTCCTTTTACACTTCTGCAACAAAATCGCTGAACTTCATCATAGATTTTCTAACTTTTCGGAAAACAAATATTTCTTATAAATTACCTGAACCTTCCGATGTTTTGGAATAGCTTTGCGATGACTATTCTTTCGCAAGTGCTTTCTCCTGAAGTTCTCCAACAAGTTTCCTTAAATTTTCCTTAACACGACCCACTTTTCTTCCAAAAGTTTCCTAAGCTCAAAAAAAGAAAACAAAGCTTTTCGATGAATTGTCATAACATCTTCTCAAATTTACGCTGAACTTCTTTGAAAAGCTCCAAAAACTTGCTCATGCAGTCTCCTTATTTCGTCAAAAGTTGCTCTGAACTTTTCCAAGAAATTGCTAGAATTCCAAGAAGTTCACTTTGATTATTCTAGATATTTCCAAATCATCTCCAATAAGTTGAGAGATCTTTTTTAAGAATTCACCTGATCCTACCCAAAAAGTTCAGGGAAAAGAGAACAGTTTTAAAATCAAATGAGTTTCCGTCCACAAGAAGGTAGTGGCAGATAGCTTCACGACAGCAAAGAATTAAGATATACCGCAGATGTACAGAAACAGAACAGGATTAGAACCCCAATCGCGATTTGGTAATATCGAAAAAATATCAAAAACTGCCATGATGTAACGTCAAATTCACCAACTCGAATGTCAAATACGATCAAGAATCCACATACTTTCACTACTTTGCCCTTCTTACACGCTTCAGTCACCCGACCTAGTGCCGCAATGGGTTGTATATTTAATTGTACCGACATGGAAGCCCCTAATTGCCCTTCGCACAGTTGCGATTTGTAAGTTGCAAAATATCCAAGAAAGAAAACAAAATCACCTCATCTAGCACTATTCCTACCATAAGCCATAGTGCTATAAATAGGCTCCAAGCGAGCTGAAAGAAATATCAACCACCGTGGCAAAATGATCATACGACCACCGAACATTCCGGTCATGTGCTTCATAATATGTGTATTAATAAACAACTTATTACTTCTATAATTAGCGCTGCGGTTGCAGTGCAAGTGAAATGCGACTGACTAACTGACTGATTTTATTTTAATTACAGCGCACATAATCCCCGGCCTGTTCCTCATCGTGCTCATCTACGTTGGGTTCGATCCGTTCGTGTGCGTTGCCATAATCACGCTCTCGTTGGGTTTCAACGGCGCCTCCACCATGACGAATCTGCAAAACTCACAGGACCTCGCCCCGAACTTTGCCGGTACCCTGTACGGAGTGATTAACTTTGTCGGAACGACAAGCGGCTTCATCTCGCCCATGCTGGTGGCACACTTCACCGCCCATCAGAGTACGATGGACGAGTGGCAGTATGTGTTTGCGATAGGAGCCGCGGCCTACATCATTCCGGCCGTGGTCTTTGTCCTGTTCGGTTCTGCCGTCGTACAAGCGTGGAACGAACCGCAGCAACAAGAGCCGAAGACAACGACCAAACAGGTACAAGAGACGTTTTGAATACGGGGGGAGGCAAACCCAAGCCCTCCTCGGAGGTCTCCTCTTCACCCACAGTGATCCAGCTGGTAGCTACTGAGCTGGTTGGAGCTTTTCCAGCCAGCTTTTCTCATTTTATTTTCTGTAAATATAGCTGAGTAACGCGTGTGTGTTAGGAAATACACATCCCAACGAATCTCATTTCTAATGATAGTCAACTGTAGCCGTTAAGTGACCCAACGAGAAGTATTATTAGCTAGGGCTGGCAAAGTTATAAATATCATTGATTGGTATATAATTTTTCTATATACAAACAACAAAACCGGCACGTAAATTATGTAATTCAGTGTGAAGCAAGCGTAGAGATAGTGGTCCGTTTTTTATGTAACGACAACTGTATGGGCTCTTATGCTCAACCTAAACCAAACCATTGCGGCAACAAGAATAAAATAATAAACATGTCATTCGAAGATTGGTTTCCCACAAAGCTATCCAAGTGCCGACAGATTGATTAATTACATGAAAATAGTTGAGAAATCCTATGCGAGAGCTTGCGTTGATTACAAAAGTAGTGACCTTAATGAACGCTCGCAAGTAGGACTCTCAGTCAGGTGCAAAATCTCTTTAAATCTCCGTGGAATTAATTGCAATGATTTTTGATTTTCTGTTTGGCAAAGATAACTCATCGATGCTAAGAGTAAGTAAATCGACGCTTAAATCCGCATGGGTAGATAATTGAAATGATTGTGCGAAAAAGGATCTGCAAACAGAACATACAAGTGGGGGAATCCCTCTGCTTGAATTGTTCGGGGATTAAACAATATTTGCCCCATTTGCATATTCAAAAGACCAGTTCGGCTGTCCGAAGCAGCTACACGACTTTTAGCATGGCAAATATTTAAATGCCAATCGCTTTTTATAGCAAATCTCCCGCAAAAAACAACCTGTGTTGAGCTTCTTTCTCGTTGATTTCAGACATAAATTTCGATTTTATGTCCCATTTTAAGTCATTTCTAGAAAAAATGTTTCCAAGAACTCGAATACAAGGTTAATATAATCAGCATAGCCATCATGTCATTTTATCAACGGAAATTTTTTTAAAGTTATACCAATATTTCCATTCGAACTGATTCAGAATTGAATTAAAAATGTTCCCCCGTCTTTTCCAATTAAGTACACACTCGTTCAAATCTACTCTAAATAGAGTAACTTTCACTCAGTTGCATATTTCCATGCTAAATGTCAAAAACTGAGTAACTTGATATAAGGAAACTGGAGTAAATGCTACTCTGATTGTAAAAGCGCTGTACTTATGAAAATAGAGTAATTATTATGAAGCTGGCAAGAGCGAAAAACGTGGTTCAGTCCAAGGTTCAATCGATCAAAAGTGTTCAAGATGGGACGACTGTACACTCCCGCTTCATTTTACTCGATTTTTGAGTACAATTACATGCTATCTCTTTTTCTCTCACGGAAATATTACTCAATTTTCGTAAAAAGTGGATCTACTTAAAAATTGAGTTGATCCACTTTTTAACGAAAGTTAAGTAACATTTCCTTCAGAGAAAAAGAGATAGTATACAATTGTACTCAAAAATTGAGTAAAATGAAACGGAAGTGTATTTTGTAATCAACAAACATTGTTACGTCGAAGCACTATGGTAATGGGCCAATTTCGCGGCAAAAATCAATAACTCGAAAACCATTAACTTTAGACAGATTATGTCTTCGGAAAATTTAATTTAACAAATAAGATCTACCTTATGGTTTGGGTGGTGACTAGGGTGGTCCTTTTATGTTCATAATAAATAATTTCAACTCTTTATTCATATGATTTGGCGGATTTTTACCAGCTACAAGATCAATGTCAAACTGTGTGTCCCCTTTTGTCCCCTTTAGGAGAAAAACTCGTTTGAAAATTGGTAGTTTTGCATTTTTTGACGTAGACTACGTCTTACGGCAAGGGTAGGGTGTCAAATAAAAATCTAAAATATTGCGACCGTCACGAAAAACCGTACGTTTTGTACGCGAATAACTCAAATAATACACGATAGATTTACATGATTTCTTCCTCAATCGGTCGGAAATTTTACCGCGCTCCAATTCAATTATCAAACATAATTCTTAAACAATAGTAAACTGTTGAAAATAACGCAAATATACGGTGATGTCTTATAATGTCATTTTGCAGAGTAAATTTACCAAATTTCCTATCACAGATTTCAAATCGAAGCAAGGAACGTCTTGCATCATCTTCTTCTTCTTTGTATTAGAGAGGGACTTTAAAAAATCATGTCATGCGTCTCTCCATGTACGTCACGCATGCAGCTGAGAAAGAACACTTAGGAAAAATTTGCCTCATTCGTTTGGCAGCATTGAAGCTGTGTGGAGCTGGTCGCAGGCAGCTGGTCGCAGCTGCTTCATTCGTCCGGCAGCGGAGCTGGTCGCAGAGGCAGCTGGTGGTGGTAAATACAAAAACTCTCCCAAACAGCGATTGTCGCGAAAAAATGTAAAATGGCGGATTATGGGGGCGCACAATCGCGTGTGCAAGCCGCCATCTTACCTCATCGTGGCGATTGTTTCGCAGCGACTTCGAAAACGCTGCTGTTTGGGGGAAAGCGTCCTTGGGGGCAAGCAGCAGTAGGTGGAAATAATCTGTCCTTTTGAGGACAATAAATGAAAATAAAAGAGTTGTTTATTAAAGAATAAAAATTTTACCCAGCTGTTTGGCGCAATACATAAATTGATAATCTGTCCTTTTGAGGACAACCAATTCAACTAAAAGAGTTGTTTATACAAGAATTAAAAATTTTATTTCGTTTGGTTTGTGCGCCTAATTTCATGGTGCCGAATCGTTCGCCGGAACTGCAAAAACGACTCCATGGAGGGCGACCCGCCGGGAAAATTTTACCCAACTGGTTGGCGCAACCCACTAATAAATAATCTGTCCTTTTGAGGACAACCAATCCAGTTCAAAGAGTTGTTTATGTAAGAATTAGATTAATATTTCGTTCGGTTTGTGCGCCATTTAATCTAGTGCCGATTTGCTCGTCACGATTGCAAAAACGCTACTGTTTGCGGGAGAGCCTGCATGGAAGGCGAGCAGGACAATTCTCCGTCGGTGGAAAAAATTTCCAAGCTGGTTGGCGCAACCCACGATGAATCAATAAAGCCTGCCGGTGCTTTGATTTATTTTCACCGAAAAATCCTACCAGATACAAATCCGCCGCATATCTTAAACCACACAAATTCCCTATCACGGACACCATTTTCGATGTCGAACATGATATACCGAACCAACATTCTCTGTAAATTCCAATTAGTAGTGTGTTATATAGCAATGGACATTTTACACAAAAGAATCGATTCCCAAAATCGAAAAAAATCGATTCGAGAACAAATCGGCTGCGGAATAATCGATTCGAAGAAAATCGCTTTGTAATTTTTATAGCTAGTTGCATTGACAGTTTTAGGTAATTTGTTACATTTTCAAGCTTCTTACAATTGCTTAGTAGCAGTTACGATATATGCTGCACCATATTTTACAAGCACATTGATATAAAATCAATAAATATGTTATCAGTAAAACTTATTTAACTGTAGCAGAAAACAAAAGTATCATTATCCCTTAGAATTGTCAATACTCCACTATATTCAAATTTCTTCCATTTGTTTCGCAAGGTACACAGCAGTATGTGAATCATCGGTTTTTTACAGTTTAGCAGATTTTTCCGGAAAACTCATGTTGAAATTTTCCGGTTTTCTCAAAATCACCAATTTCAAAAATTCATAACTTAAGAACGGAGCATCGTAAAACAAAACTTTAGGTCCCAAATATAAGGAAATTTTCAAAAAGCAGAAAACAATCAAACAAGAAAACAAACAGTTTCAGGGTGTAGGAAAATTTCAAAGAAAAGGCAGAAAAACTTTGACCTTAACCATGGAAAATTTCGCAAAAAGTGATGAAATTTGAAGATGGGATGATTTTTAGTCTTCTAGTAACGTTTGGAAAACTAAAGGCGGAAACCTGCCGAAGCTTCTTTGAAATTTTTCTCCAACGTGTAAAATTTTGGAAGAGGTTTGCTATGCAAAGCGAAAGAACGGGAGCGAGGTTAAAAAATGTCAAAGTTCAAAGTGTATATGCTAGGTGAGAGCGGTTCTTGATATTGATCAATGTCGATCAGAATAGGTCTGGCAGCTTGTAACAACATTTTAACATGTTGCAATCACTTATCGAGTCACTAAAAAATCGATTCAGTCAAAAATCGAACTATATAGGATCGATTCGCAATCTCGATTAATCGAACCAAAAAAATCGATCCAGTAAAAAACGGATCGAGATCGACCACTGCTAGTGATATAAACAGTTCTGGATCAACAATAGAAAAGGGCCTATCAACATTTGTAAACAAACACTTCTGAGCCCTTTTTCACGCAAGCCGTTGCCTATACACGCAAACCTACAGAATCGTCGTGTAGGGGAAACTTTCCCCTACATGATGATGGTATTGGTTTGCGTGGGTGGTCTACGGTTTGCGAGGAAATAGGCTCAGAAGTGTTTGTTTACAAATGTTGATAGGCCCTTTTCTATTGTTGATCCAGCAGTTGTTCTGTTGTGTTAACGATTCGCGTTGTATAGAGTCCTACCTCTAGGAAGAAAAACTTGTTGAGAAACATACTGAAAGTGAGAATGCCTAGCCGATTTGTCAGAACGCTTGCCCAGATTCAGAAAGCGCATAAAGAGCGAACTAACGGGAAATCACAGTATGTACTGTACCAGGTATGATTGAGAATTAGATTTCTTTGTTTGTTTGTTTGTTTGATATATTGTTCAACATTATATATGTTTTTGCCAGGTCTCACAATCACCAGATAAAATATTTTATTGCACGCAACCTGGTGAAATACATCAAAAAAGTGTGCCTGTTATTGTGACTGGCAATTTAAACATCATTGTTCCAAAGTCAGAGAAACTTCCCTTCATTGATTTCATGAAGAAGTACCTTTATCTCGACTTGGCTTTGAACTGTGATCAAACAACCAGTCGTGATGAAGATTCGGCCTTCGTTCGTGACCTCCGTTTGCAATGCCAGCAATATTATGCATTTTTCTTGAACCACCGTCCAACGATTTTGATTTTCGACGAATAAACATTTAGTAGTGTCAAGCGATTATGATTATAAGAATGAGCAAAACTATCATTAATTTAATAATTTTATATGCCCTAACAGATCCTCAACTGTCTTCTAAGCTGATCCTCAACTATCTTAAAGATAGTCCAACGTAAAACGTGCAACCGTGGCCGTGTCATCATTTAAACCAAAAGGCCCTTTTCAGGGCCACCAAAGTTAAAGAGTTACATTAAAAAGAGTGTTCAAGAGAAATTTTCCCACATACTGACTCCATAAAACCAAACGGCCCTTTTCAGGGCCACCAAATAATATCTCAAGAGCGTACAATAGAATTTTCTTACATACTGGCTTCAAAACGCTGGTCTAATGTCCCATAAGAGCCGCACCCGTCATACTGTGACTTAAACTGCTTCTATCGGTAAGGGTAAGCGACCGGCACGAATAATTGAAACCCTTTTAACGCTAATAACCCGAGAAGAGTTTGAGATCAAATTGAAAACTCAACATGATGTTGTGAAATTGCCGATTATGATTACTCAGGTTGCAATCGTTTTGGTCGTTTTAACGGTTAAAAGATCAAAATTTATAGCAAAAATTTATTCCTGTGACATCAAATTTAAAACTGATCCTGCTATCACTGAGAGCAAATTGAAAACTCAATTTGCTGTACATTTTTCCTGTTGATAGCAAAATGAGTATTCTAGTTGATAATCTGTCCAGATAATGAAAGCAAAGCGACCTTTCTCAAAGAAAAGTGAACGCAAGATTACAGCAAGATGAAAACTAAATGTGATATCGAATTTGACAATAGTGAAGTGAAATCAAATTTTGATATTAATTTGATGTTGATATCAAAATAAAGTTTCGAATTGCTATCATTATGATGTTAGACTTTACTCGGGAATAGCCACACAGAATTTCCCTGACATTATAATGCATTACTTGGTTTAACGTAGTCTACGTCAACCGGTCGTGTCTTGTACACAACCCCACTGATTTTTTATACATAATTTTCGATCGAAAGCTTCAACAATTATCATCAAAAAAGCGTAACAACGTGAGTTTCTTAAGACAGTGTTTAAATTTTTATATTAACCCATCTCCGTTTATTTATTAACATTTTAGATCACAGGCAAACAGACAAAACACATAGAGCATTTTGCACTACAAATCATCGTACTATAGGTGCGAAGTGCCGAATTCAATCCATGAATCACAATCAATCCACAGAATTACAAATTACAAGTTTTTCGACACTTCCGTTTTAAGTGGACAGTTTTTTTTACGAATTAATTTATTTGTACAGGCTTAATCGAATCAACTTTACAGAGCCAAGTTTTCATGTTTATATACATCAGTTATCTTAGAACTAAAGTTGAGGGGATAGAACCGATTACTCGCGGTCGTCTCGAGGTTAATAGGAATAACAATTTTAAGGATGGGAAAATTGGGGTGGAAATTTTGAACAAAGCATAAGGAACAATGGTTTTCTTATGTCTAGAACTTCAAATTACAATTTTTTAATTGAACGTTTTTAATTAAAAGAAAAATCGCTCACTCTCACACACACAACCACACTCTTACACACATCCGCAATCACACACTGGCACACACATTCCTCACAAATTTAACCTAAGCAGGTAAGTTAATCAAACTACTATCTAAGGCTAATATTAGTCAAAAACACATGAATGAGTTTCATAAACTCCAGATCGCGAGCAGCCAAAATGTCACGAATCGGTACATTGGGTTGTCTACCTCGAGCCCTAAGGGAATCATAAAGCTCAGATCAGACTCCACGATGCTCAGTACAAAACCAAATAACGTGATCTGCGTCCTGGTAACCTTGTCCGCATTCACAGAGATTGCTGTCTCCCAGCCCAACACGGAACAAATGAGCGTTTAAAGAATAATGATTGGACATGAGGCGAGACATCACACGAATGAAGTCTCGACCCACATCCAATCCCCTGAACCAACATTTCTTAGACACCTTAGGAGTGATAGAATGTAGCCATCACCCCAAATCTCCTTTACTCCATTTATACTGCCAGCTAACGAGTGATATCTGACGAAAAATATAGAAAAATTCGTTGAAGGCGATTTGTCGGTCATAAATATCGCCTTCCATAGCGCCCACCCTTGCAAGCGAGTTCGCTTTCTCATTGCCCAGAATCAAACCATGAGAAGGGACCCAAACAAAGATGATTATAAAAGAACGTGAAGATAAAGCACTTAGAAGACTCTCGTATTTTCATAAGAAAATAGGAGGTGTGCTTACCGGCTTCAAGGAACGAATAGCCTCCTATAGAACTAAGACCGTTCCAGTTGTCACGAACATATTTTTTGGCAACCTCTTGACGATCTTCGGCTTTCAAATCGTCCTGGCAGATGACATCTGAATTCTGATGGATGAGCGGAAAGTGGCAACTGGAGCCCCGGAGGTTGCCAGAAGTCTGCTTTTACTACAAGGCAATGTGGTTTCGTCAACATTTGGGTGTGGAGCTTCCGTGCACGTGTTTTACCCACCGTATTCTGTCGATCATCGCGATTATGCGCCTTTTGGCCTTTGTACGTGTGTCGTCCTTCACGTTTTCTCGCATCTAGCACGAAAGTTTTGGCTAGATTCAGTTTCTTCGCCATATCTTGAACTGAACTGTTGGAATTCCTCTTGAAAGCTTGAACTACCCGCTTATGATCCTCAAAACTATGCGGAGCTCCATTTTTAACACTTTTTTCTTTCCGATCGATGGTCAAACATTCGTGGTACCGATTTAAATCACGAGACACCGCAGAAGTACCATTCCCTGCTTCCTTCTGATGGCACGATGAGAAAGATCCGGATTTTCGAGGTACGTGCGCAAAATTTCTTTGCACCGCTGCTGTTCTTCCGACTCCACCTTCGCAACGATTGCATATCTGCTAGAGAAACTTAGACAGCGTTAGCAAATACACATTGAACTAATCCCACCCAAAATTTCAATAAAAATACGCAACGGGTAAAACATTACAGCTTATAAGCTATCCACGTACATTTGCGTTGTACGCGTGTATTTTTGATGAGTTTGATGTGTTCTTCATAGCATGCTGTGTATTCAACTGTCATACGTCTATCCTTCGCTGTCATACGTCGCCTTCTAGCCAAGAAGGTACTTACTTCTATGACTCGATTGACCGCCTTCCTTGTACACGCATCACACCGCTCAGAAGCCGTAATATTTTTTGGTGACGCCGTTTGTCGGAATTGCCGTCTTAAATCGCTTCATGTCTTCTTTTATCTTCTGTTAATCGGTTGTTGTTTTGCGTTTTCATTTATTATGATAAAAATTGTTGTCAAAGTTTTGCAACATTTTATGTCTTTTAATTATTTCATTCGATTTTTATGCAATTTTCGTCTCCGATGAATTTCAATTATTTCAAAAACTTAGATGACGATCAACAGAAAATGCATAAAAAGAAGAGCTGAAGAAAATTTCATTAATTTGCTAGAGAAAGTGAATCATTTAGATATTAGTACCGATTTTCGATTTGAATCAGTTTATACCAACAGTATGGATGCTATTGGGGCCACTCACAAATTGAGGTATTTCATTAAGAAAACAAGGTAATTAGAACTAACGCCTGAGATTTTGGGTCGATTCATACCAACAGTGTTTTATTTGTTCAAGGACAAAGTAATCCGGCGAGTATAGCGAGCGTTTAATATGGATCACGATAATTGTGACCCCGGCCCAGTACACCCGACAGAACACCTCATTTCACCGGGGAACAGCTTTATTGTTTTTTTTTATTCTGTGTTCAATCGTTCCCTTAGCGCCACCGAACAATATATAACCAAAACAATAGATAACGCGATATGCCCGATAACAAAATACCGTTCACAAACAACCGTTCACTTCCGATGCTCGACGCAGACTCTTTGTTTCTCGTAAACTCGCAATTTGTACAAATACATGCTACAAACTATTTTACTACTGGAACTAATATTCGTAACAAGCCAGTTGAAGCAAGAAGCAGAGTAATCTATTCAAGTAGCGATTTAAGATTTGTCAAAATTTGCGCCTAGAAGCATTAAGCGCCTTCTGGAAGCTTTATACTTCTGTTGATTTCCAGATCATCTTTTTGGCACCACCTGGAGGTGACTTGGTCCGAATGATTTCATTATCTCCAATCCCCTCAACCAATCGCAATGTGTTGTTATATAGTGGGGGGAATATAATAATTTGAGATAACTCAATGCAGACGTCTACCAAATTTGGCAGATCGACAGACAATTGGTGTGTAACCACCCGATACCTCATAGCAAGATGCTTATAGGTAAATCGGAAGATTCGATAAACTACTTCCCCCCAAGTTCTATTCGAAATTTACTGTTAGTCAAAAACATGTCAATTCTTGTTTCAAGTACATCCGGATGCTCTTTAATTTTTTTTCTCATTTTTAAATTTTGAAATGCAGTTTTTTAAATTTCATAATATCCTTTTTTAATTATTATTATGCAATACTAGTTTCATATACATTTCGCAGCATGCTGATGAAATGTATATGAATTTCAGCCACCGGCTGAAATTCTCTCAAATAAAGACTAGATTGCGCGGAAAGTTCGAATGATCTTGATTCATTTTTTACGACCAAGTAGAGGGAAACTGGAAACTTGGATTAATTATTGCCCTTTGTATTACTGCAACTTATATAATATTTTGTGTACTAAGAGTTCATTAAAATTGACATTAAAATTAGCTTCAACATGACGAAAGAAATGGAAATTTCATCAAAAGCTGTCCATCTCTAACACGTGTTAATACCACCTTTCTTGTGTTTTTTTTTGTTGGTGTATTAGATCAATTTATAGAATATACTTTTCTATGGGAACTATATTTTTGAAACCTGTAACCAGAGATCGAAATTTTCACTCAGCCGGGTGAAAACCATGCTCTCTCTCAAGCAGGTTGTCGGTAAGTAGCGAACCGTTCACATTTTCATCTCTCCTTTTTCGCCGATAAGTCATTATCCTTTCTCTTGCATATGCGTAAATATCTCTCTCAAAAATTCAACGAACATATTTTCTCATGTCATTTTCACTGAAAACATGCTTAGATCGTATTCGAGGAGCAAAGACCGAAAATAAGTTAAGTCGGTACACTGGTACCGCCATGGACCATCATTACAGAATTATAATGTCAGAATGAAACAAGCATGAAGACGGGTGCATTTTCAGGTGTCAAAGAGTAAGTGAACAATAATTATCGGCATCTGAGATTCACTGAAAAGACACGATTATCAGCCACTCATGCTCTCCGAAAATTTTAAATCGTCGTTGCTTTTCTCGCGAAAACTGCTGTGAGCGAATAATAGTCTCTCGCTTGTCACATTCTCATTTGTTTCTCCAAGCGGGTGGAATAAGACGTTTCTTTTCTCAAGTAGGCGAAAATTTCGGTCTCTGCCTGTAACTATTGAAAAACAATAAAAAACTGTCAAATGAACATTTCACCCAATATGCGCCCTGTGGTGAATATCCATTTGGCCCTCTCTTCCCCAATCTGATTTTTCTCTTCTGTGGTGAGTTTCTCGTTAACTTATTAGCTCTTCACTCCTATGGAGAAATCCTATAAGCAGATACCAGTGCTTGCGTGAAACATGGCGGTAGTTTTCTTACTTAGTCACTCCACCAGAAAGTCGCGTAACAAAGTGTCAATCTTTGCGTGAGAAAGCCACGTCTTCAAAAGTATTGTCATATGACTTTTTCGTTTTTGATTTAGTTCCAACCAGGATAAGGTATCTAGATTGCGACGACTTGTTGTGTGCTAAACGTCGGTGTGTCGTGTCTGTTCTTTATTTGTAACATGTATCAGGTTGAGGTTTGCACTTATAACAAGATCGGGTAATGCAGGTTGGAACTGGTTCCAACCTAGCTTTGAAAACAAAACCGGTAATAGATATGTCCAAAACTATTTCATTCACTTAACCCATCAGCCTCACCTTGGTACCCTCAGAAGTTTACGTGTGAACAAGAAACCACAGGATCGCTTTCTACTGCTTGGCAGAGCAGATAGTTTCCTTTCCAAAATAGAACTACTGTAAATCCAGTCGTACAGAACTGAAGGTTACTTCTGACGACTTCTGCGGAAAACCAGATCTTGTCTACCATTCGAAGGCTCGGCTTCCGTATGGACATCGACTTCTTCAAAATCCTCATCAAGAAACGTTCAATACGATTCGATTACGAAGCCGCCCGAGAAGTACTGACCATGATCATAACTGCACGACTAGAGCAAGACATTGTGATGTACGATGTGCTGGCGCTGTGCTGTTCAACGCCAGATGAATCCTACGTCTAGCTCACAGAAATGAGAGAATCTGGCATTACGCAGGGTTTTTTGACAATCTTTA
>JASCZW010016748.1:0-18155 GCA_034211315.2 Aedes japonicus | reverse complement strand
GTAGATTACTCGAAGCTACACTGAAAATAAAGTTTAGTTTGTACTTCAAAATCGTTTGTTTAACTCGTTCATAACTATTCATTATTTTCAACAGAGAAATTGATTTGTACTATTTCTACTATTTTTGAATCTGAATAGCTCTTATAGTATTATCCGAAGGTTGTTTTAACTAATTTGAAAAAATAGTGTTTTTTTGTGATAAAGATTTTGAGTTCTTTTCAGTTTGTAAAACCCTTCTTTACAGTTTGTTTGGCCACTTTTTGAAGTGACCACTTCCAGATTCCACAAACAAATCAGCCCTCTTTCGGAATTTTCCATCACTATTTTAAGTATTTAGGGTTGAATGGCAGCGATTTCTCGACGTATGTTGGCGTTAAGTTTTTGGAGAATACCTCGTTTATCGGATATCTCCTCAGGAAACGCTCCGGTGTGGTCAAATCTGGCGAACGAGCCGGACAGTGTAAATCACCGTGCTTCGATATCAATCAATTTGGGAACATGGCATGTAATAAATTCATTGTGAGACGGACTGTAGCTGTCACCCATGTCATGTTCACCTCATCTGCCACAAAATCGCGTAAAAAGGCTCCATATCGCTCGCCACGCATGGTTACCGTGGTGCCGTTATCGTGTTTTAAGTAGTACGAACAGATGACCCTTCCAGCACCAACACCGCACAGTGGGCAAGAACTGATGAAAACTAAGGAAACAATCTATTACTTTTGTCGCTTTTAAGCGTGGCTTGTAAACAAGGCGATTTCCGCTTGGAAATTGTCTGGGGAATCGAATGAAACTGGTTTCAATCACCGTACGGATATGGTTTTAAAGTTATAGAGCCTATTTTACCTCACTTCCCCTTATATTCTTTTACATTTTACATTTTTCATTACTACCAAATTGAAAACACGCAAAAGTGAACCGTTGTGGGAGAAAATCGCATGACATTCTTATACTGTCGTCTATTGGTGAAAAAACATTTCTGATGCCACCAGCCGATGATTGAAAAAAAGTTGCGACAAAGATTTATGTCGCTCAGATTTTTGATGGTTGCTGGTTTATTATTGCATACATGTAATGTTTATTTTATGGAATCAAATTAAAAGAATGAATACTAATTGCCCAAAATCAACCCAAAGATTACCAAATAGCTACATATTTCTTTATCAAGCTATCAAATACAGTCACACGTCATTTCTAATCTGTTTGAAAAACTGTCAAGAATAGGGCGATATTTTTCTCATTCTGTTTTCTAGCCTTCGTGTTCGTTTGTACTGTACACATAAACTGGTGGAGTGCGCTCCTCAAATTTCGCAGTAGGCGACTTTTTGCACAAAAAATGTCCATTTACCAACTCTGCTTCGGAGATCATTTAAGGATTTCCAGTGCTTTTAAAGCGGGTGTTTTGCGTATTAACAACGCCAAACATCGTGAAATGTGCAACATTGATACTTCGCTCTGAACACGCGCGTTGAGTCAGTGTAACAGAAGAGTTTTTTTTAAATAAATTTCCACCATTTACGTGCTAAACGTTCTTGTGGCGTAAAGTAGTTCATGGGTTCAACTGTACCGGTCCGGCCTTTCTAAAACACAAACAAACATGGTGATCTGTCACCTGGATGTCAAGTTATATAAAAAATCGGATAACACTGTAAGATAAACCTTGTAGTTTCGTGTTCAATACCACTTGCGCTGTTAGGAGAACGGAGAGTTTGTATTTTAAAGAAAATGTCTTATCGCAAAAAAGCCGAAAAGTTCAGTTTATGCCAGGGAAGTTAGTCACTCTGTCACGTTGTGTTATTGTTTCAGTGTGTCGGAAGGTGCTTCGGGGTGTCAAAAAGTATTTCTGTGTTTCAACTTATCTGTCAGTACTACAATAGAGAATGTATGCTTATTGCCAACCATGGATCTTTTTGATGTTTAATCCACGCACACTTATGTATCATCTGAATCACATCAGTGCAAGCGAGGCGGAAACAAAACAGTGAGAATACAAACAAACGATTCGTGGAAGTGATGCCAGAAACGAATGTATTTTTCAAGTGGTGGCGAGTGTGTTTGAAGTCTGGCGGATTGTGATTTTTTAAGCGTTAACACAAGGTGGTCGAATGACTTACCCCCTGGTGTAAGCTTTCCGTCAGTGCAAAAAATCTGGAAAAAGAATTCAAAAAATGGTTCAATGCTGAGGACGAGAGCGATTGACACGCCGCGGTAGGGTGAATCTTAAAGGGCAACCCACAATAGATACGTTTGCGTTCCGTTGCCGTAGATTTGACAGCAAACCTAGAGGAAAACCGTCAAATTCACGCAAACGCATCCGCAACCTGTTACTTATGGGCCAGCCATAAGAGAAGTTCGTCAAAACCCAAGGTTGCAAGTCGAGCCTGGTGAAGAAAACGCCTTAGGCTGCAGCAAAAAGGGCTGAAGAGTAAGTTTGTATGAAAGTTTTAAATAAAGTTTCTTGAATTTTGTCAAGAAACACGTCTACAAGCAGAATTCCTTTTGGAAAAAGGTGTTGTTGACAGATGAGCGTAGGTTCGAATAATTTAGACACAAGCAGATTTTGGACCTCTTGGAGAAGAATGTGAATATGAAGAAAACAATGAAGCACGTCGAAGGCAACATTATGATGTGGTGATGCTGCGCTTGGTCTTATTTACTTACCAATCAGACGAAGGCCGGAGTGGCCTCTGCTGTATACAGAAGCTGTATCAATTTCAACCTATTTTAGTGGTGTGTACGAAGAGAGTGATAGACACGAGTGGCACGATATTCAGGAAGTCTGTACAATTATTTGGCATCGCTGACGACGTTGATATCGTAGCTCGTAACTTTGAGACTATGGCGAAAACGTACATCAGACTTAAGGCTGAAGCTTGTAGGATTGGGCTTGTGATTAATGCGTTGAAAACAAAATACATGAAGGGAAGAGGCTCACGAGAAGACAATGTTAGCCGCCTAGCACGAGTTCAGGTCGACGGTGATGAAATCGAGGTAGTAAACGAATTCGTGTATCTGGGCTCATTGGTGACCGCCGATAACGACACCAGCAGAGAAATACAAAGGCGCATTATGGCTGGCAATCGTGCCTACTTTGGACTCCGAAGGACGCTAAGATCGAACAAAGTTCGGCGATCCAAAAAGTTGACCATCTACAAGACATTAATTAGACCGGTAGTTCTCTACGGCCACGAAACATGGACATTGAAGGTGGAGGACCAACGCCCTTGGAGTTTTTGAACGGAAGGTGCTGCGTACCATCTACGGTAGAGTGCAGATGGAGAAGGCGAATGAACCACGAATTGCACCAGTTGTTGAGAGAACCTCCCATCGTACACATCGCAAAAATCGGTCGACTACGATGGGCTGGGCATGTCGTAAGAATGTCGGACGACAGCCCTGTGAAAATGGTTATCGAAAATGAACCATGCAAGGTGGATTGATCAAGTAAAAGGCGACCTGCGGACCCTCCGCAGACAGCGAGGCTGGCGAGGTACAGCCGTGTACAGATTACAATGGAAACAACTTCTGTGTACAGCAGAGGTCACGCCGGCATCAGTCTGATTAGTAAGGTAAGGTAAGGTAAGTAAGTATGGAGAGAGGTTCTCCAGGCAACTGATGCAATTCGTGGTGCATTCGAATGCTCCGCGTTGTCTGGGCCCTTATTTTGGATCGCGAAACGAAGAATTTTTCTTCACAAGCGTTCGGAACAAAAGATTGTTCGTTTCGAGGTACAAAATACGGCTTTCTCGAATCAAAGGAATTATGGCTTACAGAGTACATAGACAGGTGAAGAAAAATTAATGGTGGTAGACTTCACATTTCAGCAAGACAATGATCTAAAGCACACTGCACTCACAACGATTTATTTTTCCGGGGATTTCGGATAAAAGTGAGGTTATCAACATAAAATCTGCAATTTGACGCCATTTTACAACATTTTTCAACGAAACCCTCAGAACCTAAAGTTTGTTGTGAAAATTATTTTCCATCCTTTTACCGTCATTTATACTTTATTATTGCCACACAAAAATGCCACACGTTAATGCATTCACTTCGGTAAATCTGCTGGTGTTTTGTTGCTTTTTTTGGTGAATATTGCGGCTTTTGAAAGTGTGCTCTGCGTGAAACTCCTCGAAGAAATAACTGGTGTCCTGGGGGGCAACTATGTACGAGTGATTTGGTGCTGGTTTTTAAACTTTTGTTCAATCCCCGCGGAAGTGCCATACTTTGAGTGGCCCGAACGATATTTGGCCATTTATCTAAGGCTATTTATATTGAGGCTATTTATCATTAAATTTCTTACTTTGTTTGTCAACAATGTTGTTTTCATATGATTTTGTAACTTGAGAAGATAAAAGTTTTGACGTGTAAAAACAGCTGCCGATGTCTCTTACCGTTATCGAGTAATTAACAATTATTATTATAAAATTACGCCCTTTTTAAATGTGTTTAACTCAATTCTGAAAAATAATCTATCTCCAGTTTTCAGACATGATGTGCAAAAATAACAATCATTTCATATGCTACTAAGAAATAAACATTTTAAAAAGGCCTATTTTGTTTACAAAAACCATACTTTAGTTTGACATACATTACTTTAGTTTGACAAACGATACAGACAATTTCAGCACACCAAAATTTGTAACTTTTACTGTGCTAAAATCAATGCGAATAAAACTTTGCTGAAAAATTGGAAATGAAAAAGTAACAGCAAAATAACTGATTATTATAGGGACACTCTTATCCACGTAGGGAAAAATGCTCTAACTCGGCCATATCAGAAGGTACAGAAAAAATTATACCATCATTGCTTGAAATAATTTATTCTACAACTTTTTTCATTAATTTATGCTTTTATTTCTGCAAATAAAAAAGTTGGGTTTCCGATTTTTCTGAAAATAAGAACCACCCAAGGGGTGAGTCGCTGAGAACAGTGTGCCAGGCACGCCGTAGTAGAAAATCATACACCATACCGGAACATGTGTGGCACTCTCTGGCACACTTTTGACATTTGTACTTTTCGAAGATATAACCTAGCAGCCATGGAAAGTTGACGATGTATGTTGTTTTGATTTGTTTGTTTTGTCGCAACTTATGTCTGTTTTGGAAATAATTAGTAACTGTTACTTAACTGTTAGTGAACTTTTGTGCCCTGTTTGTTTAAGTAAAATTTTGAGTGGAACAATCGATGAGGTAAATGACTAAATTAATAAGTCGTGACATGAGAGATAACTTAGCAGCTACAATTAAAGGCACATTTTCGGAGCAAATTATCAAGATGATCCAAGAGATTGAAGAGGACATGCGGATCATGGCTGGGATCCTTTGTGAAGAAGTTGCAGCTGGTGGAACTACAGCAGTGCAGTATTATGCAAGCGTTAAAGAACTACTACTTAGTAACTCACACAACGACTCAGATATCATGGTCCAGGGAATTATATGTGGAATGATTCGAGCGTATTAGACATCATGCAAGGAGAAAGGATTGAAGAAGGTTATGATGGTATATGTCATGCAAACCATTACGCATTACATTAAACGGTTACAACTAGAACATAATATAATTATATATGAATCGAATAAATAATATTATTACAGGGAAATCTCGCATGCAAGATAAGGTTTTATATATTTTGTCATAATGCCCAGTTTATATGCAATCATAGGGTAAAGTTTGGTCTCGTCCGTTGCTTTCGCAGGCGCACGTGAGCTGTTGGGAAAAAGGGTAAACTAATCATAAATATATAACAGTTGATAGAAACTCCCGCACTTACTTCCAGCGCTTAGAATCTTGAACTTTCATTCTTTATCACTGAGATTGGCTGTCTCAACACATAGTTTACACAACAAAAACCTTAACCGAGCCCCAAATCACCTGGAAAATTTTTGCAAAGCTAAAACCAAAACAAAACAATCGCCTGGTTGCCATGCGTAGCCAAAACGTAACGATTAAACTGTCAAATTGCCATGGCACACATGGGCACCTATTGGCACTCATCGTAACGCTTAGAGGCGCACTAAAAAAATGGGCGCAAGGGATATTGTGCCAAGCGACTCACCCTTGGAACCACCTAAGTTTTAAAAACATACCAAAAGGAAGCCTCGCACAGGTAAGAAACAACTTTGTGGAGAAAATAATTGTAGCACACGTCGGGTCGTTGATGGCCGGATGTTGCTATTGCAGTGGGAGAAGGACCAAAATGTGGGATATTATCCGAGTTCAGACACTAGGTTCGTTGGGAAAAGAGCGTCAGATACTGCTCGTGTTTGATTCTCACAGCACGAACGGTGACACCAGTACAACCACTGGTTGTTCCTTTTAATTTGGCAATAGAAATCACTCTACTTTATTTTAGTTCTTTATTCTCTTTTGTTACAGCTTTGTCTAATTGGTCTAGATTCTTCTAACGTAGCTTAACTTCTGTCACAAATTTTCACGTGTTCTTTTTTCTTTGGTTGCTCCGATGCTCCGATGTTTTGTTTTATTTCCATGATTACGCGAACAGGTGGTGCGGTGTCTGGTCTCGTGACGTCAGTTCTTGCAGTGTCGCCAACAATAATTATGCTCCACAACTTCAAACTTAGGCTGAAAATGTATCTTTCCAGCTACATTCGCATTTGCACCACTGTGCAATGGCCTACGATGATAAAAGAGGTGTTAAAATACAATTGTTTACAATACCCCATTCAAATTCAGATTATTTGCATATTTTTCTTTTCTGCATTTTTCAAGAAGGACCATCCTAATGAAAAATAAGTGAACCACCCTTAATAACTATCACATATAATATACTAGCAGTTGACAGTGATGATATAGGATTTATTTCAATACTATTACTACGGATATATCAGCAGTTGACTTCAAATCCTTCATTCCAAATAAGCTGTATAAGTCCCAAAGAATTACTTAAAAATAAAATAAAATTCAGGATAACACCAGATCTTGACATTTCAAGCATTTCGAAGACACTTGGCATCAACAAAAATCGATTTCGGAAATTTCAAAACTAAATTGCAACCCTTCCTTGTAAGAAGGGTAATAACCATAGACTAACTCTGAGACCAGTAGGTCCCATACCAAAACGATTTTTTTCAGGCTCAGTCAGTACTAGAACATCGGTCCCAAGCTCGGTCCTAAGCTTAATAATGCGCCCCTAATAATGAACTCACATGAACACACTCTCAAATATTCTGTCAAAATAACACAGCAAATCAAAACAAAGGCGCAAATATGTATAACAAGGTGCTGGCTTCAAGGTGTAATTCGGACCAAGGGGTTCTACAACAGTGAACCAATTTCAAATCGCTAGTTGCATATTGATTGTTGGTAATACCTGGAACAGACATACAACGTACAGCGTTGTACTTCTTTAATCTAGTACTAGTTTTTTAGTACTGGATTAAAGTATTTGACAGTTCGTACAACGCTGTACGTTGTATGTCTGTCCCAGGCATAAAACGTGAAAAGCAAGAATAGGACCAATTATCACTAGCGGTTAAGCACAACTGCAAGCCGAGTATTATAGACACTAGAAGGAGTCCTTAGTCATATGTTCATCAGCATAGTATATGCGATAAATCTCATATGATACAATGCAACGAAGAACTTAAAAAGCAATTCTGACAATTTATATTAAGAAACTGAAGTGCAAAATATACTCGGAGAATAATATTTAAAGCAATAGAAAGGATTTCTGATTCCAAAGATGTATCAACCACTAACATTTGCCGATTTTACTGCTCAAATTCGACGCATTTCACTTAATTATATCATCAAACCACGGAACAAAAACAGCTTCATAAAAAGTGCATTATGAGAGTGATTTACTAATGGCTTTACGACGATCATTTGTTAAATAATCGCTATACTAATATCACCCGCTGCTACACAATGCCCAACCGACCCAGTGAAATAGTTTTTCTTTTTGTCACAGTATCTCGCATCTCATAATGACGTCTAGTTTGCTTTCTCGCTTGATCACAATCGATGGTTGATGGATTCCGAATTGTTTCAGTTGAAAAAGCCGCGCCAACCCGATAACCAAATCAAAAGAATCGAATCGATCAGCGACAATACGCGGCTCCGATCAGGTGCTTATTCAATCCAGTGCTCAGTTAACGATATATGCGTGGTTTGTTATCCAACTAGGTTCAGCGAAGCAAGCCATGGGGCGCGCAAATCGATTCGACGCATACAAAAATCGGATGTCGATTCTCAAATAAAAAGACAATTTTAATGTCTTTTTCTTTTAAAAAAAAAGATCGTGTATGCCAATAATGAACTCGCGAGAAACAAATGGGTCCTTCATTAGCCATGCTTTCGATTTAATTGATTTGATTCGATTGTTGATTCATTTGTTTCGGGATAGTCGTCTTGTCTTCTTCGTCTTCTTTTAATTATCAATTACGCTGCCTGGGTGCACATGCTTCCTCAGTTGCGCAATCCGAACCGTGGCTGCAAAACTTGAACGAAAATAGCTCCTGTCCATCAAAGCACAGAAGACAGAAGACGAAGTATCGGCAGAGCAGCGGCAAAAATTAACCCGAAATTAATTCGAACCGGATATAATACTACGAGCCGTCACATTACTAACGGTAATAGCAGCAGCCAAGTAAGCGATATGGAGTAGTGAGCGATGCATCGAGGAACGCATTGGCCACCGTCCGTCGCCGTTGCCTCGCCTTCGCCAGAGGCAGATGACGATGCAAACTAATCAATTTTTCAAGTGGCTTTTTGTGGCAACTACTCATTTTTGTGTAAGGTGAGGTATTTGTTTCATTAAAATCGGAAATTTATAATGCACATTAACCGTGTACGAAAATTATGTGAACGTTATTTATTACATGACCCGTTCACATGCACTTTTTTTGGTTGGTTAGTTTGGCTATTATTGGCATTGTATCTTGTTTGACCAAAACATTCGCCCGTTGGCGAAGTTCGACAACCTATCGCCTCACTTTTATTATTGTTATAGAGCGTTTCCAGGCGAAATGACCTGGAAATGCGGAAAATTATTTTCGATATTTTTTTATTTGCATGAAACTTTGCATACGCGTTTGGCTCAGGAGACTGAATAAACAAGTATTTTAACGGTATTATACCATTTATCGTTTCATAATTATATTATCTTCCAACAATTATAAACTGAAAATTAAGTGTATCATATCGATGATATATGTTATGGTAAATCAGGATCTTACCATAACACTAATAGGTTGTTAAGTATCGTTACCATACAAAAAATGACTTTTTCTCGAACAAAGTTTCCGGTGTATTATACAGTAAATAATTTGTGAATAATATTTTTTTCTGCAGTTTTACTTTAGGTGGTATCGTTCAAATCTGGTTATATCTAAAATATTTTTCGACCATTACTATATACGTAAACATAATTTAATAATAAAGACGATGTAAAAAGATAATAGATATAAGAATTTCAATCATGATGATAACTGCTACAATCATGATACAATAAAGAATAAAACTTTTCTCGTTGTTTTTCTCCTAACCCAAGTTAATAGAAACACACCTTTGATGTTGACATTTATTTTATTAAAAGCTTTTCGTTGTGAAAAATGTATAAAAATTGAGGGGATATGATTAAAAAATACCAGCAAAAGGAAATCCAAACCAAAGCAAAGGTAATCTATCAAAAAAACACCTTGATTTATTGAACTTTAAGAAAACTAGGATATACTAGAAATACCATAATAAGAGATCAGCGGACTTAAAAACCGTAAAAATCGACAATCAAAGGTATTTTATTTGAATAAACCTTGTTGGCTTTAGCCAACAATACTGTTCACAAGTGGATGAAAATTCAGTTAGAAAATTAAATCTACTTAATTAAATTGCAACATACCCTTCACGTAGACTGATAAAACTGCTCCCTTACAAATACATATTATAATGATCAGTATTATAGCATGAGTCATACATTTTGTGATAATAAACTAAAAATAACATATTGTTAAAACAGTTTCCTGTTTTTTTGTTTATCGTGACCATAGTTCATATCTTTCCTTCGTTATATCATATTTCTAAACAACCCAAATTTGAGTACGATGCACTCAAATTCGTCGGAAGTATGGCTACCCAAAAACGAGTAAAGATGGTAAGGAGTACCACGTTGACAATTAGTAAACATCGATCGGATTCAAGCCAATGTTGACGTCTTACCACTACAAACTATCTCTACTCACTTTTGGGTAGCCATACTTCCGACGAATTTGAGTGCATTGTACTCAAATCTGGGTTGTTTAGAAATAGCGTGTACTATACGGCACTGTTAATTTCTTGTTTTTGAAATCATTATTATAAATAGAATACGCTATTTGTGATTATTTAAAGTTTGAATGGTTTCTTATACCACACCAGCATTATACACGGATGATACGTATAATGGTGAAAACAACGTGAATGGAAAATGTATAATAATGATCAAGAAGCTAATGATAATTTTCTATTCTGGGCAGTAAATCCATATATTTTATGTCATAAGCTGCCACAACGCGCCGTTGCGCTCCCCATTGTAGCTTGGTCTTGAGCATTTTCCGCGCTAACATAGATTTTTGTGACTCAAGAGTCAGTTTTAAAAAGGGCGTAAGCATTTTGAATAGCACTTCAATTAATAATTTATAGCTCGAAAACCTTTGCAGGATGGCCACAGACTCGGGAATATCAGAAATGCGAAAAATGTGGAATCAAAATCATCAGGAAATAGAAAAGTCGGAATTTCAAAGCCATCGGAATTTTCATATGGAAGGAACCATACTCACACCCTTATCAAATGATTTGAGTAGCGTTTTTGTCGTTTACTCGGCCCAACGATCTCATTAACATAATCAAAAAGTATTTTTCTGCAAATCCAGCATTGCTGAAGAAGATAGCTCATTGCTTTATGGATGGTCCGGTTGTCAACTGGAAGGCGTTCAAAGAATTGACTGGGGAAATCAGGGATCTGCGAGCCAGCCATTGATTTAAAGTCCTCAACATCGTTAGCTGCGGCATGCACGTCGTACACAATCCTTAAAGAAAGGGCTAAGATAAACAGATTTGCTTGAGGATCATTTTCTGCTGGTTTTGTTCAGCCTGTTAAAAACGAACCGCTTAGGGCATCTTCAGTGGTGGTCTATTTTTCAAAACACTTTATACTTGATTTGTATCAGCAAACATGAATAGAACCAGCTAAAATAGACCAACTTTGCGTTCTCCGCACCGGTGTTGTATTTCTTGTTATTTAACCCACCAACACCTATCATCCTGTCAATCATTCAACATCCAGAGATCATTAGTTTTGTTTTTTCAGAGATCGCAGATATTTCGCAAACTTGTTGCCATGCATTGGTTTGACTAAATAATGTTAACTGCCAGTAGTGCGTCGTTAGCAGATGACGAGACTACTTGCTCTTTCGTTTAGCTGAAGATGAGTGTGTAGATGCATGCATCTCATTTAAACGATATTAGATAATGCTGATTTGTAATTTGGCAGCGGGAAAACATGAGTCGAAACCGGGAGGGTCACGCCCTGAAAGACGCCCCAATGTCAACCGTGTTTTTCGTTTCGGTCATCAGACTACTTTAGCGACACGCCAACCTATAACAAGAAGACATTATGCAACAACCAGAGTCAACTGATGACTTTTTCCAGCTGTTGCGATGCAGCTGGAAATGTTGACCTGTGTCCGTTACAAAGGTACACTGCAGCCTAACGGATGTTGGCGTAGTGTTTCTCAGCTAGTTCTTTGGACGAAAACTTGAGGGTTGGTGAACTTGAGGATTTTTTGCAAATCTATCCTGAAGACATAGGGCCCGCAGTATTTGCGTCCCCCAACACCGGAAGAGGTGAAGAAACTGATAATTGAAAATGCTTCTAAAGAATTCGAAAAAAAAACAGAATAAATTCAGTGAACTTCTTAGAAACTCAGGGAACTTATATGAAACTCTGTATACTTCCCCGAGGTTTTGCTATTTTCCCTGAACATCTCAAAAAATTAGGGAACTTTCCAGAAAATCAGGGAACTTCCTAGAAGTTAAGGGTTCTTTCTAGAAATTCACTTAACTTCCCTGAAATTCAGTTTGTTTCCTAGAAATTCAGGAATTTTTTCCTAAGCTTCACATGAGTTCAGGAGACTTCTCAAAATTAAAGGGTTCTTCACAGAAGTTCAGGCAACTATCCAGAAATTTAGGAAGGTTCCCAGAAGTTCCGAATACTTATCAGATTTGTTTGGATATTTCTCAAAAGTTTATAGCACTACTCAAGATGTTCAGGGAACTTCCCAAAAGTTCAAGGAACTCTCCAGAAATGTAGAGAACTTTCCATAAATTCAGAGAACTGTCCAGAAATTCATGAAGCTTTTCTAAAGTTTGCGGATCTTCCTAGAGGTTCAACTTCTCAGAATTTCATAAAACTTGCTAGAAGTATACAGAACATCTTAGAAATATACAGAACATCTTAGAAGCTCAAAGAACTTGTAGATGCTATAACCGGATGGATCCACAGGCTCCACAGCCCAGGCAAGGTGCTAGAATAGCACTACAAATGCTATTTGAGAAGATTTTTGGACGAGGTCAGAAAGCAGGAAGAAAGATACCTGAATAAAAGTCATCCGAATTTCTTCGGTGTTCCGATCAAAAGCCGCTATTGAGGTTGATGCGGTACACGATAAGATGCTGGGACCAAAACTAAATTTTATCTTCACGTCTGCAGCAATGGTCGGGTCGTTTTCCTGATCGAATCTCCAATGAATTCGTTTCTTTTTGACGATTTGACGGGACTTGTTAGAGCCGCTATGGAGAAAATTGTTAAGCTCGAGCGTCTGACAGTCAAAGCAAAATCGTTAATTGACATAGTATCTCTACTAGCACTTAATGTGGAAATTGGTTTTGCCTCTTGACCGGCAATTAAGAAAGCCGAAGAAATTGCTTAAATTTCCGACAATGATCTTTTAACTGTGGTTTTTTGAAGCTACTAAACAAATCTCCATTAACATTCCCTTTATCGCGTTACGTCATCTGCATTAATCTTGTTGTTATAACTCACTTCAAGGACATAGCTAAAAAGTGTCTGGGTCTGTGTCTTGAAACGTTCGTAGCTAAAGAATATCTGAGCGCTTCATCTTCGCACAAAGTAAAAGAAGAATTTGGGCAGCTGTGCTCAATGCCGTCTGACGTTGCTTGCCGGATTACAGAAAAGCACACCGTTTGGACAAATTTTGTCTAGAAATGATTGGTCATTCCAAGAAGGTGCTCATCTTGTCGCACAAAATGCGGATTTTCATTAAATGGAAAGTGTCTGGTGGTGAACCAAACTGTAAAAAGTTTAGGAGCTCAGAGATACAATATGCTCGCAACGCACGGTGTATTCGAAAACCTACTGTTTTTTCTTCGATTGAAAGATCAATGATTTTCATAAAGCTAAGTGTTCTCGATAGCAATATGAGAGACCCAAGCAGATTATGCAATACGCAAGAAGCTCGCGGCTACTTTTTGAAAAAAAAAACTTTATAAACTTCAAAAATATCTATAAATCCAATATATATTACCTCATCTTCCCAGTCGGGAAAATAATGCAAGAATGCGTGAAAAATTCGGGAAAAAGCGGGAATTTTAAAATTAAGATTGTGTGGCCACCCTGCCTTTGGTTGTACAAAAACACTGTCTAAGAACAAGTTTTGACCATATGTGAGAAGGTTGCAGAAAATTATACCAATGAATCTCTAACATAACGATTTTTTATTTCAACAAACGATTTTTTGTTTTTATATTTTGACTGTGAAAACTTGAAGTTATTACACAAATTTTAGCGAAAACTCCAGGTTGGAGAAATATCAAAGAAAAAAGTTGCATTGCTCAAAATTTTGAAATATGCGGAAATAAACGTATTCTGATAATATAACCTGATTTTCGATGTATTTTTAACAAATTTCAGCTCCTAATGATGACATTCGTAAGAGCTTCCGTTCTCGAGATATTTGCGATTTAATTTTATCATACTCGAACAATTTTCGAAAATACGACCTTTTTATATATTTTTTCTTGATTCTCCAACAACAGGAGTTAGTTTTTCGAAATGTATAATAAATTTTACGCTACTTCCTCTCTCTTTGACCGCAAGATGATTGAACAAACGGTTCAAATAAAACAGATTATAAACTATAGGTGATGCATAGCGCTACTCTTCCTCTTGTTCTCACACGCGAACATGCCGGGTACATAACTGTCAAATCGCATACTTTTCACGTTGAATGTTATATCCCTGGCCTACTAAAGCCAGGAAAAGATATTTTGCCAACAACGTCAGCACTATGGGTCCTCTACAGTTTATAATCTGTTTTGTTCAAACGTAGGACCAACTTACCGCCTGCCTGAATTTTAGTTAGCATCAAAGGCTCTCAGTAGCTTGAAAAACTTAAAGTACAGGGTGCGGCAGAAAATAATGCGAAAATGTTCAAACTTGAGTATTGGGTTAATTCGCGTAGCTAGTGACTAGTTTCTGTCGAAAGTGTATTTGTTTATGTTTACTTTCAAGTGTTGCATCTAAACATTCTATTTGTTTTATTGCAAATTCGTCAAATGCCGAACGTGATCAAATCGGTCCGTTCAAAAATTGTTCTCAAGAAAACTTGCAAAGGAAGCAGACCGGATCAAGGAACTACGAGTGACTCGTTCCAAGAGATTGTTTTCCTTGTTGAAGAAGGAAAAAATGATAATCCTGTTCTCCGACGAAAAGCTTTTCACCATGGATGCTGTGGCCAACAGCCCACCGCAAAAATGCATTTCACCGCAAAAATGGAGAACGTTCCGGAAAAAGTGAAATTCAAATTTCAAACCAAACATCCGGCTGGTGTCATGATGTTTGGCTTGGTGGCGTCCAACGGTTTGAAAATGCCGCCTATTTTCTTTGATGCTCGAGTTAAAATCAATACCGAAGTGTGTATCGGTATTTTAAAGGACCAAGTGCTTCCCTGGGTGAAGGCCAACTTCTCCGAGGACCAAAACGTTGTCCTGGAGCAGGATGGAGCGCCGTGTCACACGTCCAATCGAACCCAACAATGGTTGAACGGTCAAGATCATAATCCGTTGGATTATTCGATTTGGGCATATGTTGAAGCACGAGCCTGCAAAACATCACACGCTAGTGTGAAAACCCAGAAGCCAACCCTAACATGCACATGGCAGTCAATGTCGGAGGACTACGTCCGAAAGGCATGCTCTGGCTACCGGCATCGTCTCGAGGATGTTAATAATAAAAATGGAGGACACATTGAATAAATTTGTTTAAAAGGACTTTATAAAGATATCTGCCCTCGAAAATGTTGATATTATTGCTTGAATTAGTTGAAAATGGAATTTGAAAGAAATAGAACAAATTTTCGCATTATTTTCTGCCGCACCCTGTACTTGAATATGACCAAATAGCGTTTCAGGTATTTATTTCAAAACTAATGAGTTTTTTGAAAAACAATCTAACGCAGTTGAAGAAAGCGATATTTATATCTGAGAAAGCTGCATCCCAATATAAAAAAAATTGGCAAGCTTTTGTAAATTCAAATCAAAATATCGCATAGATGCTGAATGGCATGTTTTCGCAACTTTCCATGGCAAGGGGCCATGCGATGCAATTGGTGGTTCATTAAATCGAATGGCAAGAAACGCAAGTATAGCTTAAGGACATGAGCACCCAATAAAAAATGCAAAAGAATTATATGATTGGGCCATTCAGAAAAATAATCATTGCTTAACGAAAATGTCATATTGTTATGTGTCTTATGAAGAACTATGAACAAGGAGTTACAGAATGGAGCAATATCAGCAAACTAAAATGATTACTGGTACACAAAAATATCACTCTTTTGTTCCGAGTTGCGATCATCAGATAGAGACAAAATTGTTTTCTAATGAATCCTAGAGGGTTTGAGTTTAGTGGAATACCTGTAACTAAAAAAATTAGTATTTTCCATATAATTCCAACTACCTTTGCTTATCTTGACAGATACGCGTATTTCGTCTACAATGTGCAGACTTCTTCAGTGTCTCGTACTAATAACTCGAACAATCTAGTGCTAATTAGCTTCTTCGATTTGAGGACGAAAAATAGATTCGGTCAATTTCGAAGCATTAGTGTATGTGTGTGTGTACCAGTCTTGATTAATGTCATGCTCGTTATGTTCAAACCTGTAGATTTTCAGGCAACATAACATTGAATACCTATAGATTCCATGCGAAAATCAAATGATAACTCGTGACAACAAACGTAACCAGAAGAATGAACGTTCGATTTTCAAAAAACTTTGATATTCATTTATGTAAACAGGTTCATTTTCAATATGAATTTCAAAGTGTCAGAAATGAAATTCAATAAAGCACAATTGATATCAATTATCCGTCGGCATCGGAATATATGCAAGGGCAGCCCAGTCCAGAGTATTCATACTAAACATTGCTAGCGACTATTCTTATGGAACGACGAAGGCGGCCCTGGTTGTTCCATGTTCGTATTAGGATTCAAAATCTCTTAATAAAAAAAAATCATCACAAGAGATGATATTCAGACTTCGTCTAATGAAATTCATGCTTACCGAATGATAATCAAAACAACAGTGACAACAGATTTTTGACCAGCACTTAGAGCCGACTTCATTCTTTGCAGCAAACAAAATTCAGTTGGCATAGAAGTGACAGCGGTAACCATGAAAACCGGCAAAGTAAACATCATCATTACACTGGGATAAAATCATGTTCACTTCTCATGGATATTTAATGAAAATCCAAGGCAATGGTGTGAACAATTCACCTCCCACTGACCGGCAGTGCTTTTGAGGAAAATATGGATGAATCAATTTCGAAGCATTTTCCATGAAACCGGATCCAAGTGGGTTGGGAAATTTGATCAAGTCGATCGTATCATGCTTCGTATTGCCATCCATGCTTGCATGCAAATGACAGGTAAACAAATTATGCTCGCGCTAAAACTTAACACAACGAACAGATAAATTTGAATTAGCGACATGCTTCACTACCGTTGTTCCGTCCAACTTACATAACAAGCGCAACAAGATCGGCCCAGGATTCTCACGCCATACCTCATCTGCATTCATTATCGTGACGTACACTGCATCATTGTAATGCTGTTTACCATCGTTCGCGTGACAACACAGCTAGACAATCGTCACTTGTCAAAGCCGTCCTTGAGGCCCACGCTGAAGTTGTGAATGAGTCTACAAAGAGTCTATCCCATCCGGGAAAAGCTGATCAAACAGTTCGCAGACGTTATTCTTTTCGATTCAATTACTTATGGGGCCTTTACCTTGTCACAAAGCAAACATCCGACAATGCCGCCTGCTCGTAGCTGGACATCACACAGCCGAAAGCCAACCGAGAAGGGCACCGGTAATCTCACTGCCATGGTTGCTGGTTCCAGCTGGTGAAGAATTCTGCCACGTTATCCAAAGTTGGATTGGCGAATAATTACCCGCCCGATTGACTCGACCCGCCTCCAGAGTTGGTCTAGCGAAGGTCAAATCTAATCGCAATCTATACCAAGGGGCACGCGTCCGCTGCCAGAATCAATGAAATCGCAAAACATCCATTGTTAGTTTATCGAATCGTGACTCTAATAAATTAAATAATCCAACCGGGAGGTTGGTGAGAGGGAACTGAAGACTAAAAGCGAGAGTCTGCTTGATAATTAGTACGCCGTATTGTTAATGGTGAGAATTTTCCGGTATCACTTCGATGTGAATGCCTGGCTTCTGGTGGCAAGCAAAAATGTGATTGGGGCTGGAATATTTGAAGCGTGATTGGCAATAGATGCTCGCTTATCATAGCGTACATCGACAGGCAGTGCAGGATGGGTAACGACTGGATAATGATACAGTGTCATGTCATCGTATGTTCAGCTGTTTTGAGATTTATAGCTGGTTTTAACGGTATCATATGAACATGCAAATATACCTAATGATAGGATATCGGAGATGATCGCGATGGCTGGCTTAGCTTACATAAGCTTGAACTGGTTGCCAATAGGGGTGTATACAGATCATGATAAATACTGCCATAATTGTGTGCTTAAGCCAGATAATGACAATTCCTGGAGTGATGGGTAATATTGTAGAGTTTCGTTGTAACGCGTTCGATAAGAACGAACTGGGTT
>JASCZW010016747.1:0-18171 GCA_034211315.2 Aedes japonicus | reverse complement strand
CACCGTCATTAAGGCAAATCCCAACATCTCAGACCGCGATTTGGCCAAAAAGTTTTGCGCCGCACGCAGTACCGTGCAACGGATTCGTCTCCAAGAAGGCTTCAAGTCATACCGTACCTGTGAACAACCAAATAGGGATCAAAAGCAGAACAATGTGACCAGAATCCGTGCCAGAAAACTGTATGATCAGGTATTGACAAAATTAAATTGACAAAATTAAACACTGAATTGGCTTCCTTACACTTACTTTTTGAATCGTTTTGTACATATGATGACCTTATTGTGTTGTACCTAACAACTGGTGTACTGATGATAAAGTGTCCCAAACAAAATTGATAATAAATAAAAAACGAACATAAAATGTTATCAACCTGACGACACTGATCTTGGTCGACCTGCAAGACCATACACTACAGTAGCGTGCTTGCCACCGCGTGGGTAGTCACCCGTTCTACCATTTCTTCAGGTCCGTTGGGGGAGCACTTAACGTCAACGAACGGTCTTCAAATTTAAATGTGTTTGTTTTCTAGTCGAGACGAACATTTCAAGAGGTGGAATTCTTGACTTGGCCATGTTTTTAAAAATAAGGGATGGCATACTGTCTCCTCATGGATGATGAAACCGATGTAAAGGCCAATTTTAAACAGCTACCGGGACAAAAATTTCACTTGGCTAAGGCACGGGGAGTTGTTCCTGCCAAATTTAAGTTTGTGTTTGCAGATAAATTTGCATGTAAATACCTGATTTGGCAAGGCATCTGTAGCTGCGGTAGGAAGACCAAGGTTTTCATCACTGATAAGACAATTAATTAAGGGCTGTACAGAACGGAATGTCTCCAAATGCGAATATTGCCATTCATCAGATACCACAACGAACCTGTCATGTTTTGGTCAGATCTTGCAAGCTGTCATTACACTAAAATAATGCTACAGTGGTATGAAACCAACGGGATTCAGTTTATACCGAAAGAACTCAGCCCACCAAACTGTCCCCATCTCAGACCGATAGAGAAATTTTGAGCTATTATGAAGAGGAAGCTGAATGGCAGTGTTGTCAAAAGCATCAATAAATTGAGAAACAAGACATAAGATTACCAAAACGATGGATGAGAATTATCTGCACCGGCTGATGAAACGTATTCCGCAAAGTCCGCAAATTTCTTCGAAATCGAGATGATTTTTTTAAAGTCGAACATTTTAGTTAAAATAGAATACTATTTTGTTAATGTATATTCGAAATATGCGCAATAGTCTATGTTCCAATTCTAACTGGGCCACACCTTATATAAGCTCTGATCAATTCAAGTAACTGCCGAGAAGTGGTAGGATTGTCTAAAAGCTGTAGAATATGCAATTAAATAATATAATATTTAAAAACGATTTCTGGAAAAAAAAAAAAATCAAAGGTTTTTGAATCTATCTTCAAGGTATCATCAAATTTATTTACAACAGGTTTCTCTAAAATGTATCTATATGAGCTATTGTCGTGCCCTGATCATAACCTTTTGTTCACAGACTTCATTAGTTTTCATTTCCGAGCAATCGAAATACTATGCGGAATCGGAATTGTCATAAAATCCACAGCAGTCGCGATTTCGGGAGCTTCCTCATTTCGAGCTAGCCAGCGTTTTCCGGAAAATGCAGTAGCTGTAAAAATTAAGAGAACCATTCGTTATTCAGGAAAAAGACGAAAAGCAATTCGCTAGCACCGGAAGCAACTTGAGGTAATTATCAGCACCCGAGGCGAGCAACACCAGTTTCTGTTCGGCCGCGCCAAACACGATCACTTTTCGGTTCAAAAACTAAAATTTTACTCATTAATTGGTATTGTCAAGCAGGATGTAGTGTTTCAGAACGGTATTTTTCTTGTTCCAAATTGCTCCAAGAATATATCAAAACATAGCTTTCTTTCTTAGCGTTTCAAACTTATTACTTTCGCAATTAGCTTATTGCTTGCTCTCAACTTGATATTCTAAATGCACTTTCTAGACCGGGAATCAAACCCAGTTCTCTCCAGCATGGTGTTGCTTCGTAGCTGCGCCTTTACCGACTGAGCTAAGGGAAGACCCCAATCAAAACATGTACCAAATTTTAAATGATGCACAATAGATCCGGCATAAAACTAAATTTACAACACCGGTGCAGCGATGTTTTTGCGTTTGGTCTAAAAAAAATCCCATCCGCGATTTGGACCCCCGATGAAGATGCCCTTGCATTCTTGTTAAATTCAGTAAAATGCCGTTGAATCAAGTGGAAGTGCGCAAACGCATTTTGTACGAACGGCAGAAAAATCCAAATTTATCGGAACGCGATCTTGCCAAGAAACTAAAACTACCAAAATGTACCGTTTCTTGTGTTTGCAAATCAATTGACCAGCGCTTGATTGTAGATCTGATGGTTGGAAGTGGAACAAATGGATAAGTATGCTTCCGACAAACGGACAAGAACGTGGTAGCCATTATTGAGAAAAATCCCAATCTCTCTGAGCTGTGGCTCCTAAAGTTGGGAAGCCAAAATCATACGTACAAAAACTGAAGCAGAGGCAAGGACTGAAAGCGTACAAAGTGAAAAAGGTTCACAACCGTGATAACAAGCAAAATTTGACTGCAAAAAGTCGCTTCACACCAATTTTTTGCAAACATTTTCTTGTATCATAATGGACGACGAAAAATACTTACTCGAAGACTTTAAACTTCCGGGTCTGGCTTTTTATACCGCAATGCAAAGGATCGCCGTTGTAGATCATTCCCGGACAAAAAAGGTGTCCAAATTCCCGAAGAAGTATTTGATTTGACAGGCCATATGTAGCTGTGGTCGAAAATCTAAAAGGTTCGTCTCTACCGGCAGTATCAATAAGGATGTGTACGAGAAAGAATGTCTGCAAAAGCCGTTGCTACCGTTTATCAGAAGCCATGACTCTCCAGCTCTGTTTTGGCATCTTGCCACTATGCGGAATCCGTTCTGGAATGGTATTAGGTACAAGAGGTCAAATATGTGTCAAATACAGCCAATCCACCAACCGTCCACAACTTCACCCAATAGAAAAGTTTTGGGTTCTAGTTAAGCGGGAACTCTTCGAAAGCAAGAAGAAGACAAATGATAGAGGAAAGGCTTGTAAGATGGAACAGGATCCATTTTTTGCTCGTAAAATGTATAATTTTTATTTTTTTCGTGGATTCAAGAATCAAACATCTATAGAAAGAAGAACTAAAAGGTTCCAACTTTGCCCAAGGAACTGATTATTTATAGTCATAAAAAAAATATGGCCTATTTTCTAAATCCATTGAAAATTACAATTTCAAAAAACGACTTGTAAGATGTAACACCCCAAATAATCCACATAAACACTGAAATAATGAAGTAAAACCGCGTGATTTAGATAATGTATTGAAATTTATTAAATTTGGCTTGTAATCAGAGAACATGAATACATAAAAATGAAAATGAATTTGAAAAAGAAAAATAAACAACTTTTTTAAAAAAAAAAAAAAAAAGATGCTAGATCCACCAAATTATTCTATATACACTTTATAATTGATTTCATGGCATTTCCAAACATAAAAAAAATCATTCATATGTTTTAAAACGAAAAAAAATGTGTTCCATCTAACAAACATGACGCCATAAACACAAAACATCAAAAAATTTATTCTTTTTACGATATGTTTGGAAATGCCATTGGATCATAAAAATACACTAAAAATGCTAGCCAACACAAATGTTTACCTTTTGATATCGATGGGAAATTTCCACTTATTAAGTACAAGAAATAATTGCTATTTTAATTATGCCAACACTTTCGAACAATGAAACCTGAAAGAGCTAAATCGAATGAGTGTGTTCACTCCAAAAGCAAATGAAAATTGAAGAATAGTAAAAAAATGAAGTTAACACTTGACAGCGCGATAGTGTTGTCGCTGTGAATGTCAAAAGTGGCGCTGTCCCATCTTACAAGCCGTTGCATCTTACAAACCATTCCTCTACCGATGATTTCAAGAAAAGATGGAGAATCGTCCCGGCGGGCGTATCTGATTGCAAGTGTAATACAGAAAGTTCTAGAATCTACATCTTAATCAACTATTTCTAATGTTGACATAACTCTATTATTGTGAAACAAACAATCGATTTTGATGAATTGTGTGCAAATGTTTTTTTTGCTGATATTCTTTTGGTGTCCGAATTTTAACGTGGACAGGCTATATATACGGCCATATATAGGTACGGGTTTCCGTATGGACTACTTTGTTATGAATAGGCAGAAAGGTTGAGTTGTTAACAGTAGTTTCAGTCTACTTTTATTACTATTTTTGCTGGTCAAACATTCCACAAGGACCACATCTGAGTTAAAATGTTTCTTATCTAATCTAATCTAACACCAACACAGCCAATTCTTGAAAGCATTCGGGAAAATGATGGAATTGCTTCCACAATTTGTCTCGTCTGTTTGATATAAAGGTTGCACTCGAAAAAATTCAACAGTCAAAAATTATCACCAAAAATTCATTTCGGATATTTCTGAAACTCTCAGGGAATAAATAAACACATATAAACTATGTTTTGCAAATGTTTTTGCAATGTTGGTATAATTAATTATTTATTTATTCCAATTTTTGTTAACATTATTTAACATTCATATGTTATCCTAGGTGCTTTTTTTAAGGAATTAACATTTCAACTTTGTATGCTATGATTTATATATTGTGTTAATATATTTTTTTCACCTTGCCTATTCAGTATTTTCAAAAGGGTTTTTTGATGCCTGCGTGTAAGAAAAACAGTTGATTTCTAATCTACACTGAAAAAAATCTTACAGTAATAACTATAATTTTACCCAACTATTTTCAAAACAACCATGTAATTTCAGTCAATTTTACTACGTATATGGTACAGCCTTCAACATTTATGGTACTTTTGACAGACCTCATGTTGATATCAACATGGTTGACTGCAATCGCAGGCATGGTCAAATCAAACGCATTTATAGTCAGGTAAAACTTGTTGGTGTTTGTGCTTAATTTAACCCTTGAAATGGTAGTTTCTGAAGCGGATTTTTTTGCGTGTATAGAGAGAATTAATCATTGCCATTGAAGATTGCAATGGTTTAACATTAATTCGCAACGACTGACGATCACGAATCAAAACAAACCCAAAAAAGGAGAGAGTTCCTCTCCCATGTACGCATCAATAAACAGAGTGCTCACAATAGATCGCTAGAATAACTATACTAGCCACAGTGGTACATGAGCGTCTTTCCATGCGTCAAATTTGGCCTGTTGCAGTGGCGGACTTGGTCCGTCCTACAACCTACCCCGCAGTGGGATGTGAGGCAAAAATTGACGTCCATGGTTCGAGTACCACTGTACACATGACTTTTCGCTCAATTTTCCTAAAATAAAAACATCTGATCTATTTCCAGCCTGCCGTACACTGACGGAACTTTCAATACTTTTCCTTCACATCTTTCATTCTAGCCAAAAACATGAATGTTCACTCTTGGTGCCTCATGGTGATGAGCGAACATCTCCTTCTACATCATAATCGTTACTCCACGCACGGAGAATACATAACATAACAATTAATGTATGTTAAAAGTTTGTTCTCCAAACAAAGTTTGGATTTTCTGTTTATAAGAGGATATAAACATTTCATATATGTATTACATTTGGCTAGAATGCTCTCAATGTGATCTTTAAAAGATAATTTTTGATCAGGTATCAGTCCAAGCTATTTTACTTGATTTTACCAAGAAATTGGAGCTCCATTCATAGTGAATAAGGAGTCTATATTTGACAAATGAAGTTCTAGGAAGATACCGATTTCGGCGAAGTTATTGAATGTGTTGAAGACCGTGATTTGACATTGCAGGAAACCAGCGATCGTGCAATGTTCTATTTATACTGTTTTCTAAGATGTTCAAAATGCTATGAACCTTTTTTTTTTAAATTATCAGATTTGTTTTAGATCGTACCGGCGAAATGGCGCTGTAATCTATTTGTACCATAGCTAGAGACTTTTTGTCTGGTACAAATTGATCAGATTGTTAAATTATGTTGTTTGTGATTTTACTCCATTTAGCAAAAATAGACTGCAGCGCTATCTCAGTGGCAAGATCTGGAATTAATGTTGTAATGTCAAAGACGACAAATGACGTACCGAGAAACTTCAAACAAGGCGGCAACTCTGTAGAGCTTCATTTGGAAAAGATAGACTGCAGCACTAATCTGTTAATCTTAAAAGACGACTAATAATATCTGAGAAACTTTAAACAAGGCGGCAACTCACTAGAGCTTCAATTGACAAAGATTGGCTGCAATGCCATCTTTCCATCGGTACGATCTCGAACTTATCTGATAATATCAAATGGCTACATTTTATATTCCACACAATTTTGCTCAAGGCAGCAAATCTCTAAAGCTTCATATGGCAAAGATATACTGCAGCGCCATCTTGGTACCGCAATTTGGACCTAATCTAAATATCAAAAGACGATACGTTACGCACTGAGAAACTTTGCTCAAGACGCCGATCCTCTACAATGTGTCTGGAATGTTTTATATGTATTTCCGTTATCACAGCCAAACTAAAACTTCTTTGCCTTTCTAACAGATTCCCGGGGACAATGTTACCGGATTAGTTGCTTCTCAATTTTTGACACGTACATCCTACTTAACCACCTTTTTTAAAAACATTTTCGAGGAAAACCTGAAGTTTATTTTCAAGCTTATTGGCGGTTCATACACAATTTCTTTGGTCAAATCAAATCGTTCAAATTATGTGCATTCACAAATACCAAACCCGTTGTGCTTTCCTTTTCTGTGGCATAAGTACTCACCAGAATTACATTCCATCATTGACAAAGTTGCTCGGTCTGTGCAAAGATTGTTTACAACTTGATAGGGGGTAACTAGTGATCCTCATAGTAAGAGATATGCGGAAATTCGATTCAATGATTTGGCAACGGTGTTTATTTCGTTCACAGAGGCTGATAACACTTGCCACAGTGCAAAATTTGCACGATTGGCTCAGATTTGACAGCTCTCGCTGCACGATTGGCTCAAAAATGGCTGCTTCCACATATCTCTTACTATGAGGATCACTATGGGTAACTAGGGGGCATGAATATATCAGCTTTGTACGAGCATTGTTGCCAGCTTAGAGAAGAATAGATTTCTATCAAAAGTGTTGCACATGGCAGATTATGTTACATAGCAAATATTATGCTTCCAAGTCAATAAATACATCGTCAGAAAAACTGGCACAACATGTTTTGTACATATGTATTTCAGTTATTGAACATGCCAAAACCCATCAGTTAGAAAGATCAAGTAGTAAATCTGGCAACTGTCGATGATCGATGATTATTTGGCTGTCTAAAGTGTGGCTTATATTGTTGAAAATCTCGAAGTTGCAATGCGGTCATATGGATCGTGGGCGCAAGTGATTTTACGAGCTGCGCTGTTCTTCTACATTGACAATACAGTGGTCTGGCTTGTTTCTCGTTTGGGACTTTCTGAAGCAATTTTCTTATATGAAAGTGCTTGAAGGAATCAAAAGTGATTTTTTTTAGGAAACCCAAGCACGAGAGCTGTGAATCCTTTTAAAAGCTGTGAAAATGCGTATGACCTATATGATTTATGGAAACATTAAGTGATGGAAAAGCAAATGGCGAGCTTGTATTGGTGTATTGTTTGTTTGTTTGTTTATTTACGACACTTTACATATTCGTGTGCATTCGTGTCGGAAATAGTGGTGTCGTATAGCGTCCTTCTCGTTCGCTGGTTCTCACTCGAATCCCCTCACCACACACACGTTCAAGCCAAGATGTATCGTACCAGAGGTAGTCCTGTTTCCAAAGATTCTAAGTTTGTTGATAAAGGTATGGCCAATATACTACAATCCCCCCTTAGGAATAAAAATGCGTTATAAATTAGCAATGATTTATTTTTGTATGATCCAAATTTTATCTTGTCGAATTTCACCCTTTAATGTGGGATATAATCATCATGCTTAGTTGGAGGTTTCCTCATTCTTTTAATAGGGACACCTCCAGATGTAGAACCCCCCTCCTGGATCTGTGGAAGAACTGTTTCAGAGGCAACGTCATCATCCTGACATCGCCCTAAAACTTTTTTCAAATGCGCTGAACTGCGCCTGTACTCCTTACCAGATTTTGTAGATTTGATTATTGTGTCAGTCCCCACTTTGCTTTGAACGACGAACTCCTCGTTACTGAAATTCGTAACCAGTTTATTGATCTTTCTCATTCGTTTGGCCAATACGATATCACCCTCCTTAATTTCGGAATCTTTGGCATTTCTCTTCTTATCTCCATACTCTTTTCCCTTGTGTTTGACCACAGCGTCCCTATCCCGTACTGAACCATCCTCGTTAAATATCATGATTGATGGAACCTTACTTTTGATACGTCTACCAAACATCAACTCGCCGGGTGATTTCCCTGTTGAGGGATGCTTTGTCGAGTGATACGTTAATAGATAATCACGCAATTTTTTCCGCCAATCTAATCCCAGTTCTTGAGCGATGCGGAGTCGTTTTAGAATCGACCTATTCTGCCGTTCCACTTCTCCGTTGGACTGTGGCCAATAAGGGATGGTATTTAGAATTTTGAAACCAGTAGCCTCAGAGAACTTTTTTATCTCCTCACAGTCTGTACTAAACTGAGGAGCATTATCTGCCTTTATGAAAGAAGGAACTCCATACCTCCCGAACATAATAGCCAACTCTCTAATCACATCCTGTGAAGTAGTAGATTGCATTTCGCAAACTTCAATGACTCGAGAGTAATAATCGATGACCACGAACAAACTTTGTCCTTCCGGTAATGGGCCAAGGAGATCAACAGCCAGTGTATGCCACGGATACGAAGGAAGTTGGCTCCGGATCATTGGTTCCGGTGGATCTGGTGCTGCTACCAATGTACAACCCCTACAGCTTTTTACGAATTGCTCGACATCCGCATCCATTTTAGGCCACCACACATTTGACCTCAAATGATTCTTCATCATGGTTATCCCCGGGTGACCATCATGAGCAGCAGACAAAAGCCTATACCTAAGGATTCTAGGAACTACAATACGGTCTCCTCTAAGCAAAACATCTTCAAACTGGCATAGTTCATTTGCCAACACCCGGTATTGAATCGGTAGGTTATCTTGCTTACCGTTGAATAATAGTTCTAATATGTTTTTGATTTCAGAGTCCGATAGTGAAGCTTCTTTTATATCATTCCACGTGAGGGCAGTTGAAGACAAAGCTGACATCGTTACTTCTCGGACCATTATTTCTTCATTCACGTCGAAGGGTCTAGGCTCCTGAACTGCTAAGCGAGAGAGAGAGTCAGCCACATTTTCCTTACCAGCAATGTGTATAACCCTGTAATCGAATGTTTGCAACCTCAAAACCCATCGTTCGATTCGCGCGCAAGGCTTTGAACGTTTTGCAAATAAAAACGATAACGCTTTGCAATCAGTCATGATATCGAAAGATCTCCCTAACAAATAAAACTTAAAACGTTCTACTGCCCAGACAATTGCTAGCGCTTCTTTTTCTGTCTGGCAGTATCTACGTTCTGTTTCAGTCAACGATTTGGAGGCGAAACTGACCACACGGTGCTCGTTGTCTTTGTTGTACTGAACTAGCAGTGCTCCAAGCCCATGCGGACTCGCATCAGCAATTACAGCAGTTCGGTCTTCTAATTTATAGAACCCCAAACCTCTAGAGTTACATAAGGCCGCTTTGATATTCTTAAAGGAATCGTCTTGTTCTTTTGACCAATCAAATTTGACGCCTTTTGCCAGTAGTTTCCGTAACGGCTGATCTATGGTGGCCAAATTAGGTATGAATTTGTTCATGTAGTTGGCTAAACCAAGGAAAACTGCGGAGCTCTGGTTCATTTTTAGGTTCTCGGAATGATAGTAGGGTTCGCAGCTTCGTATCCGATGGTCTGATCCCGTTGGCGCTGATTTTGTGTCCCAGAAACTCTAATTCAGTGACTCTAAACTGACATTTATCCCAGTTTAAGGCAATATTTCGACTTTTCAAACGGGACAACACCTGAAATAACGCATATCTAGTAAGGTAATCATCTTATACCAAATAAAATAACACCGACAGCATTTAAGTTTTCTTTTTATTATTATTAACTTCATCGTCAAATTAAAACTTTTTACATTACCTCATTAAGGCGTACATCATGCTCCTCCAGATCATTCCCTTCGATAATGACGTCGTCAAGGTACCAAGTTACTCCCTCGCATCCGGATAGCATCTCATCCATAGCTTTTTGGAAAAGCTCCGGAGCCGTCACTAGTCCGAATGGCAACCGTTTAAAACGAAATAGTCCTCTTCCCGTGATGAAGGTGGTAACATCCTTAGATTCGTCTTCGAGTTCGATTTGCAGGAAGGCCTCTCTAATGTCCAGTATGCTCCAGATTCTACCTCTACCCAACCGCGCAATGTAGTCATCCACAACTGGCATGGGATGATGCTCTCTTAACACCGCTTCGTTCACACGACGAAGGTCAAGGCACAACCGAACCTCACCGTTTGCCTTACCTACTACAACTAGTGGTGACACCCACCTGGTAGGCCCTACTTTTGGCTCAATAATGTCACGCTGAAGTAACTCGTCCAATTTTCTGTTAGTAGCTGCTTCAAGAGGTAAAGGAAGGCGGCGCATAGGTTGAAACACAGGAACGACGTCGGGGTCCATGTGGATGGACGCTTTAATACCCTTGATTGTCGGAAATGGTGATGCATCACCTACACGGTTGATATTTAGCCCAACTTTCAGAATGCCTAATTGTTTGGCGGTCGTGTCACCGAGAAGGCAACGCTGTCCACCTTCTACCACAAGGAATTCAGCGCGCGTTCGACATTTGCCTACCTCTATCTCAGCGACAAAAGATCCCAAAATCAACAACGGTTGATCACTTCCATAAGCCTTGAGGATCCTGGTACTTCCTTTTGTGGAGGACATCAACTGTACCCGTTTATCTTTCAGTTCCGACCAGCATGCTTTGCTGATCAGATTAGCGTCAGCGCCAGAGTCTACCAGCATTTCTAAGTCAATACCACCGATGACGCAAGTCACAACGTTGCTTTCGTTGCCTGAATAAAAAGCATAGTATACTTTGTCCTGTCCAGTCTCCTCTTTCAAGTTATTACCGTCGTTGGAAGTCGGTCGTTCATTCTCTACCGCTCTAACTTGCTTACTGTCTTGATCCGGAAGGGGTCGTTGTTTCTGTTTGCGGCACAAACGTTCGAAGTGTCCATAAATCTGGCAGTTTCTGCACTGTTTGCCACGAGCTGGGCACAAATGCGACGCGGCCAAATGACCCAGACGACCGCAATTATAACACGTTTTATCCCGAATTGGCATGAATTTCGCCGACATATCTTTGGACTTCGGGAATCGTTGTTGTTTTGATTGCACCACCCTACAAATCTTCGGTGGTGGCTCATTTGTGTTTATTTCCTCAATTTGTTGATCCACGCCTTCCAACGATATTCCCAGGGCTTCAATATCGGCGAACGGCAAGTCCTTGAGCAAAATCCTTCTCCTAACTTCGTTTGACATGCATCCCTCTACCACCGCATCCGTAAGGTAGATTTCAGTTAAGATCACTCCAATCTCATGTCCATATCGTTCGAAATCACATTCCGAAGCTTGCTGTTTCAACCTTATGATGAAATCAGCGAACCTTTCTCCAGATTTTTGTTTGAGCTGTCGTAGCTTGCGGCGCTCCGAGGTAGTCTGATGACGAGGCTCAAAGAATTCGTCAAGCTTATCGGACTGCTACATCGTACCATTTTGGGACCAGAGAAACTACAGGCATATGGTCACGATCTTTCAGGTTCTTGAAAACAGTTTGTAACGCTGGTCCACCAAGGTGCAGTAGCTTTGCCTTCATAACTTGTTGGTCTGTTATGCCATACGCAGCAAAGTAGCAATCCAGCGACTCCTCCAAGATCGCCATTCTTTTGCCAACTTGCTCGTTTCGATCTGAGTGCACCTGAACGGTGGCACCGGCCGTGATTCTTCCATCTAAAATTGAAACAAACACAAGTATCTTTCAGCTACTACTCAAATTTATTTTACACAGAAAGAGCTAATTTAATTCCATTTATCCACAGCCTTTTTTTCATGCATGGAAAATTCTACTAATTTTCGCCTTTTCATCATTCACTGGAAAATCCAATCGATTTGCCACTCCAAAGCTAACCCTACCGGTTTTAAGCTTTACGTGAAAAATCCCTCAGATTTTCGCAAATTTTCTGGGAAATCCACAAGAATTCCGCCTTACCATGGGAAACACCTGCCAGTTTCCGCAAACACTCGAGGAACCCTATTGATTCCCGTAATCCTCAGATAAATTAACATTTGTCAGCCATACCATGCGCCACTTCGATCCAAGTTCTTTTTTTTTATGCGCTTGTTGCAAACCGCCATTTTGCCTTGTCAGAAATTTTCACACCTGCCACCAATGTTTCTTCAAGTCTTTTCTACGAATTGAAATTCTTTTTATTTACAGTAAACATTCGTCACTACTGCCATGCATCATTTACCAGAATTCTCTATATTTTTCAACTGATCATAATGCTTACCATTTTATTTTATTTTATCGCAAATTTATCCCACCAAGTCGCCAGGTTGTCGTATAGCGTCCTTCTCGTTCGCTGGTTCTCACTCGAATCCCCTCACCACACACACGTTCAAGCCAAGATGAATCGTACCAGAAGTAGTCCTGTTTCCAAAGATTCTAAGTTTGTTGATAAAGGTATGGCCAATATACTACAAGTGGAGTTTTTAGATACATAGTGGTTGTAGTTTTTAATTTTGTTCTTCTCTTTCTCTTATTTTTCCTCTTCTTCTTCCTTTTCTTCACTTCATTGAATTTGTGCTTCTTCGTCATATTCACTATCTTCTTTTTTTCTTTCAAAGTTGTTTGTATAGACCACTGTTGCGGAGAAAATTTAACATTTGTGCTGTTCGTTCATCTGTGTTGTCCAGGGCATTACGCAAAATAGTTTCGATGTTGTTGCTTCTTCTTTCTGCGTCGTGCCACAACAGTCACAGTTCGGCGGGGGCTCTTTTATCAATAGGAATGTGTACGTAAGTTGTGTGTGGCCTATCCTCAGATGTGTAAGTACAAGCTGATCAGCTGTGCTACCGTGTTCCGTCCATCTGTGAGGGTCACACTTCACTTAGCTTCGATTCTCTGGATTCGTAACATTTGTTGCTCCACCAGTTTCTTATGCGTTACCTGATTGCTTTCGGTGTAGCTTCCGCTGGGATTGGGATATCGATGGCCGGTTGTCGTTTAGCTTCGTTGGCAAGTGTTGTAAAAAGCTGCCCCTACGGTATCTCCAGACTTGGATCCGTCGGTGTAGACTACGGATGACTGGTTGAAGTTTTAGGTGCAAGTAATAGTGTCACAGACAATACGGAACCTTGTGGCACTCCAGGGGGTATTCACGAGACTTGCGTCCTCCTATGGACACCTGGAACGTGCGGTCTGAGAGGAAACTCTGTAGCAGATTCAGCATCCGACCACGTATTCGACAAGACTTTAGCGTTCGCAATATGCCGTGTCGACAGGTGGTGTCGTACGCCTTCGACAGGTCCAAGGACGCTATCAAGCAGTGCTCGTCGGTTCAAGTTCGGCAAAATACGTTTCGGTGCCGCGTCATGCACGGAAAACGTGCTGTCGCTTATCGAGCCGTCCACTTGACTCTAGCTCGGTGATTAGCCGCCGATTAATGATGCGCTCTAAGAGCTTCGCCATGCAGCTGGTGAGCGATATCGGTCGGAAGGCATTCGGTCCGGATTCGTGGCAGTTCGACTTCGGTATTGGGACGACAATGGCATTCCGCTAGCTGGCGGAAAACTCGCCACTGCGCCAGATATCGTTCAGCATCTTGATGAGTGTCATTTTCACAGAAAGCGGAAGACGTTGCAGCAGAGGATATCCGATCGAATCTGGGCCTGTTGAGGCGCTTCGCCCTTTGTCGAGAGCCCACAGAAGTTCGTTCATGGTGATGTCGATGTTATACACATCATCGTTGTTGTGCGAGAAAGCTATGGACCCTCGTTCAGCTGCCACTTTCGCCATCTGGAATGATGGAGGACAGCTGGAAGTCGCCGAGCTTTCGCAGTAAACATTCGCCAGTTCTTCTGCCACTTCTTCGGGGTCGTCAGTGAACCCATCCGTTCGCTTGAGGATTACCGGGCGCTGTTGCCGGTTGCCACGTGACTATAATGCACGGACAACAGTAATGAAATTCATACGGCAGAGAACCATATTTGCCCACAAGAATTTCATTAGGGGCTCATGAAATCAAAATACAGCGGGCTCATGAAGTTTCATAAGGCAAATTTTATAAAATAAAATAGGTCTTTTACACTTTGATGGTTTTTTTTTTGTATTCTTCCAATCCGCGGAGTAACGATCTATGATGAAATTTGTCAGAAGCAGATAATTTCCCATCAACATGAGAGGCTCTCGGAGTCAACGGTAATTTATTGCTAGAACGAAGAAATAAAAGATCTTTTACGCCAGAGTAGGATTTGCTTTACTTAAGCTATGGCCACACTTAATTCACGAAAACAGTTTAGTCCAAATTTTCAAAAAATTTACTCACACAGTTAAAGAGATACAAACAAATTAGTGTGTGCCACTTTTTCGCGAGTACACCCTTTAACAACTAAAGAAAAACGAGAGAGACCTAAAGGATGCTAAATTTTTTACGCGATATAACACTAGTCCATTCAATGCCGGGTGTCAAAATAACCTCAAATTACCCTACGTCATGAAACGTAGATAAAAATTTCTCGATAACTTAAACAAACAGGTAAGCAAAGATTCAATCACAAAATTCTTGAAATCCTTAGCACTTCCACGCAAACTAAGACCACCAACACAAAGAGTAATATAGTACTTCCCTTGCTTGATGGTGATGCTAGTTTTCGTGGGGGTGCAAAGAGTTTTGAGAAATTACCATTCGAATCATTGTTTGCAAAACCAAATACTAAGCAGAAACAGAAGCAACTCGAGGTGTGTATGATTTAATAAATTTTCTTGTCGCGGTCAAAGGGTACCAAAATTTACTTCATTTTTTGGTAGTGTGTATAATACATCAGAGCCTTTGTCTTCCAGTATCTTCCCCTCACGCATTTGCCCTGGAGCTGAATGAAGGCATGTAGGTAAGCAATTTATTCATCCGTTCGCGATGCAAACAGCCGGCACGCTATCAACCCTGAGAAATCTGTGCCACCGACTACGGAGGGGTTCTACGATAACGTGTGCAAAATTTAGTTATCATCAACATCATCATCTATCATTCGTATATGGCGAGCACACTCGGTCGGTTAGTCGGTAACAACCCTTGTAATCGCATGTTTAATCCACCGAGCTATCATAAATGGGCCTGAATCGCGATGTAACAGAGCAAACCACATGCCAGGCCGGCTGTTTCCATAGGCCCTAGGGCAGCCCTCGCTCGCTGGCAGCCCGCTCGATTCGGTAATTGAAACTGATTAAACAATCTACTTCGCCTTCAAAGGCAAGATTTAGATTTCTATGGAGGGAGATGATAACGCAAGCTGGTACGTATGTCGCATCAAGCAGCGGTGCTGCTTATCTTGGGAATTCTAAGCCCTAATTTATCAGACCATTATTGTACAATTATGGCCCATTTAGCGGACGATAGCTAATCAGACCACCTTCCAGCATTGGTGTGTAGATACGAGGATTGGCATACGGGCGCCAATTGGCGTGAGAAATTGCGAATTAAATATTCTTGTGGCCTTGCGGTCGACTTTGGAAAACAAGTCTCTAGCTATGACATGCTCAGCGGAGTGAACGATTGCTTCCATTTCAACACTTTTATCGGCATCGGATGTGGGTGTCGTCATGTAGCTTTACCGTACGCTTTGCAGATTCAATGATTCGTAATCAAATTACAAACGAAGCGGAAAGTGTTTATGCCGCGATAGTGTGAGAAGTATGAGTGAAAATTTATAAATTTGATCAAATCTAACTATAGCTTGCCTAACAAATGATCGTTGGAGTGATGATTTTCGCAGCAACATAAACTCGTTAACGCATTACGAACGCTGTGTGATCCTGCAATGCTATTTTGATCGCTTCCGTGTGGGTCTCTCGTAAGTCGTAACCACTTACTGGGTGAGAGTCATTTGATGCCCTTCACTGACTGGTTGGTTCACGCATTCAAGTCATTTGCCGATTGAAATTTGTTCAGTTTTCTTAGGCTGCTTGCAACATAATCCACTACTGGCACGGCACTGTCCAAGTGCCAAATGAGATGGCAATAGGTGTTTTCGCCGTTGCATTGTTTGTGCGATCTCTTGATTGAGCCTAGCTTCAGAAGAGTTGTGTGGACGAAATGAAGACGTAGTTTTTCAAATGGTACTGTAATTTAGCAGTATAGTAATTTAAGTTATTTTCAAACGCAATGGGAATCACGCGGTGAACCTTGCGACATGCGATTAATTGGTTTGTTTGTTCCGGTCGATCTTGATGATATTTTAAACTGTTCTGTTGGGAATTAACAAAAAGTAGAATAACGTAGGACTGCTTTAGGAAGTCTCTAAACTTATTCTTTTAAGTACGATGTTATTATGATAACGTGTGCAATAAAAAATTGACTGATTTTTGCGATTTTTCATGCGATTTGCGTTGATGTTTGTTTGCGTGAAGAGGGAAGTAATCAAACCGGGTAAAACATAAGTGTTTTTAAAAAGCTTGTTATGTTTTCCTTTGCTTCCAGTGGAATGGTAATAAAGGGTGTTCCGATCAAAATTTTGTCGAACAGTAATGTGTGTGAGTCGATCCAAGTTTTAGCTTAGCTTAGCTTAGCTTAGCTTGACTGACTGCACGTATCAATGGTTGCTACTCCGTGATTGATCAGAATCAGTGAAATTTCACAATGAATCAATTGAATGGGGCTGGGAGTAACCGACCATTCTCACTGTACACGTTTCAGTGATTCAATTTCTTTAATAATCAATAACGGCGCCGGCCACGTCCTTGCAATCAGGTGGGAATAGGGAAGGAAAGTTAGTGTGACCTTTGCTGTTTAGGGACCGTGTTTACCTCTGCATCCCCACAAAGGTCACAGGAGGGTTTTCTATGTTACTAGGGTAGGGCTCGATGGATCAGGATTCACCTTGATAAGTGATGTGATCATAATAAGATTAAATTATATTTAATGTAGGTTCATAGTAATGTGATAAAGGGACAAAATGGATAACAATTAATTGTTTCGCTCCGCGTTTTAAGAGCACTTACCACCTCTTAATCGTCTAAAAATTCTTTGCGGGGTCTGACTGGTTAGTGTTCCGCTTCCACCAAGGTATCCGGCCTCGTTAAAATTCACCGGGGCATTCATCATCTTGCTGAAAGTAGCGAATCTCGTCCTCACAGCATGAGCTCCTTCACACGTTGTCGACCAAAGAGAGTGTGGGTAGGGTTTCGCTTCCGATGCTCTAAAATCACTTAACTTCCACTGTCCTCGGAATCACCTTCTCTTCTTTATCTTCTCCGTCGCCGGAACGTGCTCAATTGACCCCGAGTTGAAATATTTATGTGTGAGTCGATACAAGTTATTATTAATAAGTCAAATTCTATTTCAAGTTCAGTTAATACAGAATACAGGAGAAATATTCAGCTAATCTTCCTTTTTACCGAATGCGAATTGCCGGGTCTTTCGTTTAACACCTCCCAAAAAATTTTGTACAGTCTCCTTGTCCACTTTATTCGCCGCAGGACGCCAGTTTGCCGTAAAATGTTTCTCGCTCATAACAGCTTCTTGAGTCTTCTTAAGGATCCGCTTGACGATGGCCCAATATGGTTCGATTGGGCGGAGCTCTGGCGTGTTGAGAGGGTTCTTGTCTTTGGGCACCACTTGAACGTTGTTGGCAGCATACCACTCCATGGCCTTTTTTTCCGTAATGGCAAGATGCCAAATCCGGCCAAAATATAACGAAACAATTATGTCGCTTCAGGAAAGGCAGTAGACGTATTTGAAGGCACTCGCTCACTATTATTATTTCTGGCACACCAGATATTTCTTCGCGAACTTTGACAGTTTAATGTGCTTGAAAATATCAGCCACCTTTCTCCGCCTG
>JASCZW010016746.1:0-18205 GCA_034211315.2 Aedes japonicus | reverse complement strand
TTCTGATGCCACATAAACCCATTTCCTCGTTATACTATCGGAACTCCCCCCACGGGACTGCCCTATGGTATTACTTTGTGGAGTGTCTTGGCCATTTGGCTACAATAGAGCCATTTAGTCACAACCATTTTGCTCTCACCTCACTTGGTTGAGTCATTTAGATCCTACCCTCAACGTCATCGAAATGAGAGGTCCCCGATATCGGATCTACCTTTCTCTGACGGAGGATTACCCGCTTGTGTATCCCGAAAGCGAACAACGGTGAGCCATCTAGCATTCACATACTAACTAAATCAACTCGAGTAATCCCAACTGCGAAACTTCCATACAACATCACCCGAGATCGACAACCCGCTACTCCACTCAACCACTAGTTTCTTGATTCTCCCGCCATTTTCGCTGCAGAGCCCACATGATTTGCTTAATGGCTAAAATATTTACCTGCACTTAGTAATTCAGAAAAAGCACCAAAAAATGAAAAAAGTGCCACTAAATTATTAAGGCCTGTGCCAACAAATAATGTGTGATCAGCATTAAAAAATTAGGAATGAGCAATAAAAGATGAGAAAAGATCTTCGGATAATCTAATTGTGACCGGTAAATCTATCAAATAAAGCAACAGCTATTAGTATATGTGCAATTAAATATGGCAGTATTTCCGCCAAATTATGTAATTTGAGCACTAAACTATTCGCATATGTCTTTTAATTTTGTTGAATTTTCCCATAAAAACAGTAAAATGAGCAATGGATTAATAAATATCCATTGCTCATTTTACTGTTTTTATGGAAAATCTAACAAAATTAAAAAGACATATGCGAATGGTTTAATGCTCAAATTACATAATTTGGCGAAATACTGCCATACTAATTGCACATATACTAGTAGCTGTTGCTTTATTTGATAGATTTACCGGTCATGATTAGATTATCGAAGATCTTTCTCATCTTTGATTGCTCATTCCTAATTTTTCAATGCTGATCACACATTATTTGTTGGCACAGGCCTTAATAATTTAATGGCACTTTTTTCATTTTTTATTGCTCAAATCTCTCTTTTAATTGATGATTAATTATGCTGCCTTTGCTTAATGGCGTTGATCGCATTCCAAACAATTTCATCACGACACATTCTATAGACGACGTCAACTGGATATCTGCCCTCCTGAACGCAAGCATCTCGCTTTGCAGTGCTCCAAATCGTGGGCAGTCAAAGACCACGTGCTCCGGCGTCTCTTGGACATCTGCGCACTCCGGACAAAAGGGTGACGCTGCGTGTCCGAATCGATGCAAGTATTGCCTGAAGCAACCATGGTCAGACCGAAACTGCGTAAGGTAGAAGTTTACCTCTCTGTGCTTTTTCTTCATCCGCATCGACAAATCCGGTATAATCGGGTGCGTCCATCGACCGTTCACCCCCGTGTCCCGTTCCCGTTGCCATTTTGCCATCGACTCCGCTCTCACCAGCTTCCGAACTCTTCTGGTATTTCTTCGCTGATAACACTCATTGTCCTTCACGAGATCATTCCGGCAATGACGCATACTGCCTCCGATGATATAGTTCGCACTCACGACTTACATGGCTATGAGCCTGAACGTACTCTTCAACTTCACCCGGTTTCGCTTGGTTTCCAGCACTGCAACCCAGGCTGGACCTCCGTATCTTAGTATCGATGATGATACACTAGCCAGTAGACGCCGCTTGCTATTGCTAAATCCGTAGCTATTCGGCATGATTCTGGCTACCGCATTGATGGCCTTCGCCACCTTCGCCGCCCTCCCACAGGCATAATCTACGTGGCTGTTGAAATTTAGCCGGTCGTCGATCATCATACTCAGATACTTAAGCATGCCGATTGCTTCGGTCGTCAGCATTTTCACCTCATCCAGTGTTTCGCCTTTCACCGGTAATACGATGCCATCCGCAAAGCAAACGATCACTACGCCTTTGAGAAGTTTCAGCGTCAGCACACCGTTGTACATCCCGTTCCAAAGTGTTGGGCTAAAAATCGAACCTTGCGGAATTCCCGTCGTGATGTTCACCGATTTCCGCCCTACGAATGTCTCGTAGATCAGCAACCGGTTCTGAAAGTAACTCTTCGGAGTTCTGCACAGGTAATCGGGGACCCTCATTCTGTGCAGAGACTCGGCTAAAGCCTCCCAGCTGGCGCTATTGAAGGCGTTATTAATGTCGATCATAACCAACAGCGCAATATCGATCGCCTCTCCGCTTCTGCTTGGACGCCTTTAAGGATGTCTCGAATGGCATCGACCATTCTCCAGGATTTTCCCGAGCGTATCCAATAGGTATGTTGCCTTTCTTGACTTCGACAGCAACACTAATTTCTGTATTTTCCCCCTGTCCGGGAAGTGGCCTTCCTCTAGACATTTCGTAGCACATCCCTGAAAATTTCCGGGAATGCCTGAATCGCCACTTTAATAGGCACGTTTGAGATTCCGTCCAGTCCGAGTGCCTTCCTCACCTTAAGCTCCTTCGCCACTGCTACGAGCTCCTTATTCGAGAATTGCATGCCCTCAACGTTACTTCGTTAGTTTTGCTGGACGTAGCTCTGTAGCCATTGATGAGCCTTTGATCTTCGCCTTAACAATACGGTACACGTCACCCCAGGGGTTAACATCAGCGGCTCGGCACAGCTCCTTGTAGCAGTTCATCTTGCAAAGTTTTATCTCACGTTTTATTTCGGTCCTGGCCGCTCAGAACACCACCCTATGTACCTTTCTATCTGCTGCGGTTTTAGCTCTCTGGACACATCTTCTGGCTTTGAGACAACTAGCGGTAAGGATCCTGAGTTCCTCATTCCTCCAGTAAGCTGGGCGTAGCTTGTTCCTCGGCTCCAGTTTCCTCGGTATGGTTGCGTCACATGTTCTTACTAACGTATTTGTCCGCTTTTCGGTTGGAGAGTTCGTTGTTGAACCGAAGTGCCTCATCAAAGAGTTCCTTGTCGAAGACCTTCGTCTTCCACTTACGCTCGCAACTATTTGTCCTTCGTATTGTGACAGGATTCCGTTGGCCGATGCTATACCGGATCGACAGATGGTCGCTACGGGTATACTCCTCATAAACTCTCCAGTTCATATTTGTCATCAGCAACGGACTGAAGATGGTAACATCGATGACGGATTCACGACCATTCCTGCGAAAAATGCTGGGACCTACATTTGATAGTATAACTTCCACTTTTGCCAGAGTTTCTAGCAGGCTGCACCCTCTAGCGTTGGTACATCTGCTGGCCCACTCCACAGCCCAAGCATTAAAGTCTCCGCCGATGATGACCGGTCTTCTTCCGATGAGCTTTTCGGTGAGTGCATCCAGCATCTGGTGGAACTGCTCCATGGTCCACCTTGGGATTGCATAGCAGCTGCATGCAAAGATCCCGTTGATTTTGCCGATCACGAACCTTTCGCATGAACTAGACACTACTTCCTGGATGGGGAATCTGACCATCCCTTGTATCGCAGCCATCGCTTCTCTATCTGCTACTCAGTTTCCGTTATCGGGAGGAACACGATACGATTCCGTAATGATTGCACCACAACAATTGCTGTGCTCTGTCGCAATGATTGAGGTTTATTTGAGTTACCTCTATTACTGCCGTCCTGCTGTCGCCTTTTTATATACAGGGCACCTGTAGCCCCCGTCGTTTCCGTCCTCCTGCATGGATTTTGGTTGCTTTGTGCAGTCTCTTGAAAAATTACCCGTCTCCCCGGATTTCCTGCACAGATCAGATCTGTCAGGACCTTTGCAGTTCCTCGCCTGGTGACCAAAACCCGTGCACTTAAAGAATCTCTCCAATTCCTTTGGAACTCGAGGGACGACAGCTTGTTGGCTGTAGCTGTCGGCAGCCGTATCGCAGCCTTCTGTGTGCCGCCGTACGCCCTCCTTAACCGGATTGGTGCATCTCCAAGGTCACAGCGCTCCTTCAGCGCCCTCCTTAGCTCGTCTTCTGTTGTGACCTCGTCAAAACCTTTGCACTCGATCACAGTATCCTTTGAGAGAGCTCTAACTAGTGTCTGCTCACCAAGAGACTTTTCGAGGGCGTCTTGAAGGCTGTGCTCTTGATAGCAGGATCCTCCTTCAGCTCGAAGAGCATCTCGCCTTTCTGGGTGCGCCTGGTTTTCACCACCTTCTCCCCTAGCTCCTTCAGCTCCGGATCAGTTCATACTTTTCCTAAGAGTTCAGCGTACGTCGTTCCGCTTTTGACCTCAAAAATTAGTGCGTCGCCCTTACTTCGCTCCCGACGAGGCCTAGGCATCTGTTTCTTCCTCTCTCCTAAAGTTTTCACTTGCTGCTGGTTTTTCTTCCTTTTGTCTTTCTGGTTGCCGACAGTACACCATTCACTGCCTTCACCTTTCTCCTCGTCATTTTGAGCTTTTTCAGCTCCTCTTCATCTCCTGGTGTGTCCCTTTTCCTTTTCTCCGTGCGTGGATTCTGGGGTTCCTTCTGCATTGCATCAACCGTTGCCTTCTTCGTAGCCTTTTGGCTGTCCTCAAGTACCTTTACGGCAGTCTCTGCTCGCATCCTCAGTGCGTCCTGTTCGCGCTCGGCTGCAATTACGGCCGATTTGACACGCGTCACCTCTTTGATTTGTTTGTGGACGTTGTGCCTGTCCTTTACATAATCGTAGAGTTCGTCAATCCGGTTTCTGACTACCTCTATTGCGTCTATCTTCCACTTGCAGTGGCCTCCGAAAGTCTCTGTCTGGCTGTCGAGCGTCCCCTTCCGGACGAGGGGTTGATATGCAAATGAAAACTTAAATTTCTGCATAACTCGAGAACTAATCAAGCGAATGGAACCAAATTTGACATGTGGAGATTTCCTAAGGCAAAAAATGTTTCTGTGGCGTTTTGAGACCCACCCCCTTTCTGGAAGTGGGAGCTCTCTTAAAAATGAGACAGAAAGTTCTGCATAACTCGAGAACTAATCAAACCAAATTTGGCATGTGATGGATTTTAAAGGCAATAAAAGTTTCTATGACGTTTTGAGACCACTCCTTTCTCTGGAAGGGGGGGGCTCCCATACAAATGAAACAATTTTTGCATAACTCGAGAACTAATCAAGCAAATGGAACCCAATCTAGCATGTCGGGGTTTTTGAAGGCAAATAACGTTTCTGTGGTGGTTTCAGACCCCTCCCTCATCTGGATGAAACAAATGAAACACCAATTTCAACAAAACATGAGAATTATTCCTACTACTACTTTCTACTTTTATGAAAATTTGTACGCAGGAGTTTTTGCAGCCGGGAAAAGTTCAAATGATAGTTCGAGACCCCTCTCTCATCTGAAGAGGGAAGGGGTCTTATATACAAATGAAACACAAATGTCTGTATAACTCTAGAGCTAATCAAGCAAATGACACCCAATTTGGCATGCCCCTTTATTGAGACAGGATTTTTTAATGACAGTTTGTGACCCCTCCCCTCCAATCACCTCTGGAAGGGGGAGGGGACAAATGAAACATAAATATCTACATAACTCGAGAACTAATCAAGCAAATTGAACCAAACTTGGCATATGGGGGTTTTTGAAGGCAAGAAATGTTTCTATGGTAACCTAAGACCCCACGGATGGTTCATCGCAGACGCAGTCAGTCAAATACCTTTTGAGCATTGATGGTTTACATTTTTTGATAGGATCTTGATAAATTTGCAAATTCATATCAAGTTTGCTTCAAATCAGCCAAATAATAACTCAAAATTGAAAACTGAACACATACGCTTACAAATTCAAGTATATAGGTCACCAGGCATTGCGAACTCAAATTGTCTTGTTCAGAGCGATCGCGAAGCCTTCACAACTACAAGATCTGTATATATCTCTGAACATTATAAACTGAACAACAGGTGGTTCTAGAACAAATGAGGTCGTGGCAATAATCGGAAGAGCTCAAACAAATTATAAGCATCGAAGATTCCATAGGACTTCAAGACTTTCTGAACACATTAGTCATCCGGTGCTGTTGAAATGCCTCAGTATATGTCAAATTTTAGCTTTAAATACCGAGAAGTAACGATGCTTTTACAGTTGAGTACTGTAAAAGGTACCGAACTCGAAACATATCCTAACAAAATGTTCTTTCATTCGTCAACCAAGTAGCTCTGCAGTTCAGCATCATCTTCTCAGCAGCCTGCCTCATTTTCTGGCTCTTCAAGTTCCCTCAATTAAAAAGAAACTCTCTCTCCCACCCTCCCTTTCCAGACAAAACCTCAACTCAGACTTTGCCGACTCGGCACTCGGCTCGTCGGACAAATCACCCCAACCGTACAGCCCACAGCACCGCAATGGCTACCGGGACGAACAGGCCATCTCCAATCACCCACGCTACGGAGGACCCAAGGCCAACCCGCTGAACTCCAACATGTACACCTACCTCAAATTCGGCCTTCCGCGGGTATTTCCACCGAACGGTGGCGGCGGCGGTGGTGGAGGCCGTGGTCGCAATTCATCCAAGGCAAATGGCCGGGGTCGCGTCAACCGCGGCTACCGGGACAGTACCGGCCCAGGTCCCGGCTCTTCCGGCTACGACAGCAGCGATAACGAGACCCACCGCGGTAGAGTGCCAGCTAATTTAAGGTTTGTATCACCCAATATCCTTCACATTCCCCCCATTGTCTAATCCCATTCTCCCGATTACAGAAAATATCGTAGTGAATCGGATTTCCGTGCAATTGGAGTGACTCCCACCTCGCGGCCAAGCTCTCGAGCCCAGGGCATCCCCCTGGCAGCATTAAAGCAGGCTAACAGCCGGGCCAGCATAGCTGGTACCCACGTGTACAACCCTTACGCCACCAATCAGCGACATCACAATCTACGGTCACAAAGCGAAGCGGACCTGCTCGCCGAGTGGGACTACGATGAATCACCGGTCTACGGGGAAACCCGACTCTATCCGGAGGAAATCTACAACACACAGAGTCGAAGGCATTCGATAGCAGGATTGGTATATCCGAACATTCAGGTTCACTGTTTGGACGTTCTACCCGGGATGCGAGGAGTTTCGCTTCAAGCTAAGGCAGGAGACCTGTTCGCCATCATGGCTACATCACAGCGAGAGGGAACGGCACTGGTGGAAGCCTTGGCTGGAGTGCGGTAAGTTATTTTATACTATTGAACTCGTCACAGAAATTCACCAACTCAAATTTTCAGACAACGTTTAAACGGAGAAATACTGGTCAATGGCCAACAGGTGAACCGACGCATCCTGAGACAACTTTGTGGCTACGTCCCGGCCCTTGACAGAGCACCCCTGGATCCCAGAATGAGCGTACAGAGTACACTGTCGTTCCACGCAGCCCTTCGTGGACCATACGACCGCAGTGACCTCAAGGAACGCGTCGATATTCTCGTAGAAGACCTCGGCCTAACTGCCGTCCGCTCAGCCAATGTGTCCCGTTTGACTCACTCGGAAAAACAAAGACTGAATGTGGCCTGCCAACTGCTAACCCAATCCTCGATACTGCTACTGGATCAAACCACGGTCAATATGGATATTTTCGATACATTCTTCCTCGTAGAATACCTTCGTCAGTGGTGCAGCGCCGGCCGAATGGTCATCATGACCCTGCAGCCACCAACATTCGAGATTCTTTCCATGTGCTCCGGAGTGCTGCTACTGTCCGGTGGCCGAACAGTATACTCTGGAAGCCGAGCGGATCTTCCACGACACATGGGACAGCTGGGTTACCCCTGCCCTCCGTTCAAAAATCCCGCCGACTACTACCTGGACCTGGTAACGCTGGATGATCTTTCGGCAGCAGCCTTGCTTGAATCTTCGGCGAGGATCGAATCGCTGGCTAACTCATGGGATCACGTCAACTCGGAACCACCGCTCGCAGCACCCGTTGCTAACCTGCCGGAACCGACCAAGAGCGCTGGGTTCTTTGGACAAATTCACGCCCTAGCTAAGAGGTAGGCGTTCACCGCTCTTAATAATCAGAAGTTCAGAATTCAGTGGGTTGTTCGTTTCAGGTACATGTCCTACAAGCAACCGGGTTCTCTACTGAACTGGATCAGTCGACTCATCCTAGCTGCCGTCCTTTCGCTTTTCGTCGGATGCATCTTCTGGGACGTTCCGGCATCCGATCCTCAGTTGAACCTCAACGATCGATTAGGGTAGGCTCAATTGACTCAGTGCTCGCATGCTAAATCTGACTTTACTATTGATATTGCAGTTTCCTCCACTGTATCCTGATGGTCACTCTGTGGCCGCTGCTGATCCTGCAAATCCGTGACGTCCAAGAGGATCGACTGTACGCGGAAAAAGACCTGCGGCTTAGTTTATACGGAAGATTTCTCTACATCATCATCCAGACGACACTCAGCGTCCTGCCGAGCCTCTGCATATGGCTGGCCTATCTACTTCCGGCCCACAGCATGGCCGGCCTTTACGCATCCCCGAGTAACAACGATACCATCATATACGTTTACATGGGTGAGTCGAAGATTCATTCTCTCCACAGACAAGGATAGCGACCAATGACTTCTCCCCCGTTTTGCAGGTTACTTGTTACTCTACCTCATGGCCATACAAACGATAGTGCTATTCGTCGCCCATCTGGTGTCGTGCAGCATTTCTGGAGCGATCCTAACCACCCTGGTACTGCTACTTCTATCCGCCGTCGGAGGGTACTCTGTCCACCCTCGGAACATCCCCGACTTCCTGAAATGGGGTGAGATTGTGTCCCCCGAGAAGTGGATTCTACCGCTACTCACCGAGCAGGAATACAGCGTGGAAACGATCGCAATGCAAACCAGCCAGCAGATGTGCCGGAACAAACAAGTAACAGACATCTCGAACTCCATCTCCAAAAACACCGCACTGACACATCGCCTCTTCATTGTTTCAGGTTCAACACCAGGAGATCATCGTCCAGCAGCCCTGCCCACCACCGAACGGAACGGCCGTACTGGCCGATCACCTTCTTCTGGCCCAGGACCACGTCCTGGATCCAACCGATATGTACTCAGCGACGGTGTTGGGTCTCCTCCTGACCTGTATCGCCTTTTTCGCCCTGAGCATGTTCGTTTTCCTGACCAACTGCCGAAGCCTTTGCCGGCGACGAGTCGATCGACGACAGAAGCGAATTTGAACGAAAAAAAAACCGACATAGCCAAGCAATACTTTCAACGGCAACAGCAAGAAATATGTATCATGCGAATCGATAGATGTTGGAGTTTTTAGTTTTTTTTTATTTAAATGAAATTATTAGACGGTACTAATCTGTAGGTGTAAGACAAATGCGAAGGAAAAAAATGATAGCCAACTATTTAAGATTTTTAATCGATTGTTTTTAGGGAAAATGAGAGATGCACACGAATACCGATAAAGGTAGCGTTGTTTTCGTTTAGCGACGTACAATAGCTAAATGCGAAGGAAACAATTAACGAAAAAAAAAAAATTAATTAAAGGACGGATAGAAACGAGATATATATATTTTTTTAAGAAGAGAACCATTAGCGGTAGAGTTCACGATGTCAAGAACTAATGTCAATGCGAGGAAGCAAAACTGCATCCCTGTGCATTTAGAAACAATTGTGCTGAATGCTCTTAGTTGAATAAAGTTCATTTATTTTTAACAAAACAGCAGAAAGTGAGTTACGTTGTCCGAGATGACATCCATTTTCAAATAAGTTGGATTAAAATATGTTTTAACTGGGTCTGGTCATTTATGAATGGAAAAACAGTTGGATCATGGGTGGGCAAAACACGCGACGCAATTTTGGCAATAATGAATTTTAGCAAGTGCGTGATTTTTTTTTAGTTATTTGTTTTCCGTCGGCCTATTTCCTCACATGGTGACAATCACCGACGCCAGCGAGACGACTCCACCACCTGGACCGTAACAAACGACTTATGACTATGAGTCGAGACCAACGGCTTTACTTCCCTTCCGAAGGAAGACGTGACCAGATTTTTTCGCCTCAAAAAAACCACCGACGTCGACTGGGATTGAACCCCGAAAGTGGGGTTGAAAGTGGCAGTCACGCTTCCCACTACACCACCGACGCCGGTGGTGTTTCAATTCCAAGCCAAAGAAGGCGTAAACAACGAAATTGTTTGCAATCTTTCATGCGCCATACAACAATGTTTGCAATCTTTCATTTATATCAGGCTAGATTCAGGCGTTATCTGGCTTAAATTTACATGAAATATTCCATTATTTTCTGCCAAATGTAGCATTCCCTTTATGTGCATTAAATAACGCAGAAACTTCAATTTTTTTCATCTGTGCAAGCGATATAGCGATATAAAATGCACTCTACCAGAATTCCGGCAGATATTTTTTATGGTTTTGAGTCAGTTGCAATCCATTCATTCAGAAGGTGAAATTGCACTCAAAATGTGGCAAAAATCGAATATTTGTTATGGACGAATGCAAGTTTAAAAAAGAAGAAGACAGTGAGTAGTGATAAATCTGACAGCTCCCATTTTAAATTATCGAACGAAAATTTTACAGTGCTTCTCAAAAATTCAAATGAAATTCTAATTAAAAGCAGATTGATGTAAATATGATAGAAACATCCATCATACAACAAACCGCTTTTAATTAAAGTGTCATTTGAATTTTTTAGAAGCATTTTAATATTTTCGTCCTATAATTTAACATGGGAGCTGTCAGATTTATCACCCCTTGTTGTCTTCTTCATTTTTGAGCTTGGATTCGTCAATTGTAATCCAGCAACGCTGTGTCGAGCGAAGCATCTTATCTTCGAAGAAAAGGTTAAAATCAAATACTACCTCTCTTCAAGAGAAATCTGTTCGAAAATCTTCTAATCGCACACCGTTGTCGGATGTTTATAGGAAAATGGCCATAACTGTAGTCTTATCGACAAATGTGTGAAAAATAGCAAGCTAACGGCGAAAGATAAGCGAAGAATTTATTGGGAAGCAGTGCATCAAAAAAGAACAGCATCACAAATCCGTGCAGAGTAGCAACTTCCGGTGGCAACAAGGCGTGTCTAACCAATTCTGTCAAACAACGAAAACAAATTCTGGTACCACCGTCAAACCTACATGAAACTCAATCTTCACTATTGATCATGAATCCATAACGACCGATTCAAATGTGCAGAATCATGACACGATCAGCGCAAAGTTCCGGAGGTTCAAAAGAGCCGGAACTCTAGTTGAGGTACGCTGATGGTTTGGGAAACACTTTCTTTTCGAGTAAAGCTGCTATTCGCGGAAATCGCGAACGGCAAAGTAGCATCCTAAACAGTATCGGATAAACGGAAAAATATTGTTGGCTGAAAGACCACTATCAGCTGGAGTGACAGGATTCAGCAGCCTTAGCAGCGACGGAGTTAGCACCCACCCCCAACGATAGCGTTCCGTTCCACGAGCCCTTCAAGCTGAATGGAAACATTAAAGAATATGTCTGCAATTTCGTCGAAGCGTTTGAGATCCAGCTGATTACGCCAGGACTTGAAGCTAGAGACGAACAAGTGAAAATAGCAAACTTCTGAGTCACCCTCGGCACCAGAGTCCGGAAGAGTTCTAACCTGTGGCCTCTACAGCCGGAAAAAACAATACACTTACTGTTTGTCTCGAATCCCTCTATTCGACGTCAAACTAGCAAGGTGCAAGTTCTTCCAGTTAAAGAAAAGTTACTTTAAATTCTTTCATCTACAACTTTTCCGAAGAATATATGCCTCTATTTCTTCAAATAAAAAAGTTAGATTTTCGATTTCTCTGAAAACAAGAACCACCCTAGTTTTCATTCATACCAAACGAAGGACCTCGTTATTAGAGACAACTTTGTAGAAGACAATTTTGCTCCAAAACTTCAAACTTAGGCTGAAAACGGATCTTTCCTGCTAAATTCGCATTCTGGACCACTGTGCAGCTGAGGCCACAGGCCAGCGGAAACGCCTTCAATTTCAATGGAGCGTGCAAATTCGGCAATCATGAGGACGAAATACTGCGCGACCGGATAGTTATGGGCATCCGAGATGTCAGCTTCAAATAGCGGTTCATCGAGAAGCAGGATCTTACATCGGCTGATATCATCAAGTAGTGCTAAACGGAAATGGGCTGGATTGAGCTGTTCGACGCTGGATCTTCAACGTCAACACAAGCTATCAACAAGGTAACGTCGAGTAAGAACAAAAAGTCTGTGTTTTGCGGCAGAGTTTATCATCGGAAGCTTTCGGAGTGTCCCGCTCGGGGTGCAACTACACGTTAAAGGGTGTTTCGATCAAAATTTGGTCGACTTAAACTTGACGCATTTCCTTTTACAGTACATTGAAAAATGCGCAAATAGCTCATTTTGAAGATGTGTGCGTGTAGCATCATGCCTCTTTTTTGATTTTGAGATTAACACTTCAGTTATCAACTTGTCGCCGAAGGAAGAGAAGCGACGAATCAAAATTTTACACGTGTTTGGCGAAAATCCAAACTACTCTCACGCCAAGTTGGCGAAATTGTTGAATGTGGCTAAATCAACTATTACCAACTTATTAAACAAGTTCGGTGAACGTTTGTCGACAGTCAGGAAAGCTAGATCGGGGGGAAGTCGAAGGCCGGAGGCCAGAGCGACAAAAAGAGTTGCCCGCTCTTTCGAGCGAAACTCCAACATCTCCGTCCAAAATGTCGCAAAGAAGCTGCGAGTGGCACCTTCAACCGTGGATAGAGTTGGGCTGTCGACTTCGAGAAAGTGGTGGCTCCAAAGCGCGACGATAAACAAAACAAGTCGGCCAAAGCACAATCGTGAAAGTTGTACACGACGATGCTGACGAAGTTTGATTGCATGGTACAGGACGATGAAACTTACGTCAAGGCAGACTTTAAACAACTTCCTGGACAGGAATTTTATAAGGAAACCGGAAGGGGAAAGGTGGCAGATATTTTCAAGCACATTAAACTGTCAAAGTTCGCGAAGAAATATCTGGCATGGCAGGCCATCTGTACCTGTGGCTTGGACAGCAACGTTTACATTGTGACCAGAACCGTCAACCAGGAAATTTATCTGAGCGAGTGCCTACAAAAAAGTCTACTGCCTTTCCTGAAGCGACGTAATTGTTCCCTTCTATTTTGGCTGGATTTGGCATCTTTCCATTACGGAAAAAGGCCATGGAGTGGCATGCTGCCAACAACGTTCAAGTGGTGCCCAAGGACAATAACCCTCCCAACACGCCAGAGCTCCGCCCAATTGAACAATATTGGGCCATCATCAAGCGAAACCATAAGAAGACTCAAAAAGTTGTTGTGAGCGAGAAACAGTTCAAAGCAAACTGGCGTTCTGGGGCGAATAAAATGGACAAGGAGACTGTAGAAAATCTTATGACAGGTGTTAAACGAAAGACCCGGCAATTCGTATTCGGTAAAAAGGAAGTTTAGCTGAATATTTCTCCTGTAGCCTCCTGTAGTCTACTGAAAAAGAAAAAGAATTTGACTTATTAATAAAAACTTTGATCGACTCACACACTTTACTGTTTGACAAAATTTTGATAGGAACACCCTTTATGCCGTTGATTTTCCGACTCGTGCTGTCACTTTAAGGCGTTGCAGCTCGAACCTGCTTTTCAGCTATCACGACATCCTTACCAGGAGTGAAACGAAGCGTAATCCGGTGTCGTTGCAAACCAAGCAGAATTCGTTAAATCCGGAGAGGAGCTTTTGTTTGGGGCTTCTGGCAAATTCGAATCAAGGGTTTTCCGGTAATGCACAGCTCCAACTTGCGACAAACGAAGAGGATAGCGAGGGTCTCTTTTTCAATCTGGGCATACTTTCGATCGGTTGAGCGTACTCAACAGGTTGTCATTCCTGTAGCAGTAATGCTCCGAGCCCTACATAGCTGCTGTCGCACTGGATCACATCGAAATAACGAAGACCCCGTGGTGTAGTTACCAGTTGCTTCAGATTGTGGAATGCGGCTTCTTGCTCTTGCTTTCAAATCCATGGTTGATCCTTGGTGGTCAGCTCTGGCAAAGGTTCAGTTGCGTTTGTCAGGTTCGACAAGTAGATGTAAGTATATGACCAAAAAAACTTCACTATCTCGAGGCAAGGCTTGATATGTTCAGCTTCAAGTTGTATTGCTTAATTTGAATTCCAGCTGTTTCAAAATCCAATTGCGGTCGATCATCGCCTGCTCGACCGTATCGCTACATCTGAAAAACAAAATGTCATCCGCTAGTGCTCAAACACCTCGTAAACCATGCAGGGCTTCCTGAAACTTCTTATGGAAAATTTCAGGCGCTGAAGAAATTCCAAAAGTTTTCAGCAACAATAGTGGGATATGGTCAACATTGACTACATGGAAGTCCATGTTGTAACGGACGTTGTTGTGCGCACAGCCAATAGTGACTCTTCCCAAGGATTTGTAGGATCCACAACCGAAAGCTCCCAGATCCGCCTTTTCATGATCCCGTTACAGCTGATCAACGTTCATGATTCCCTTTGCGTTGTTTGCTCTGATGACATTGCATGTAGCACCGGAATCAACTGCATTGCACAGGACCTATCTGCTTGCTCCGGTTGAACTGATGCTGTCCTTTAGCAGAGGTTCTTTGTTGTTCCGGTTCAGACTGCGAACTGTTGTCCAATTCCTTGTTGCTGTCGGACAACGCTTCCTGGTTGGACACTGTTTTCACTTCGTTTTTCTTCGTTGGCTTCGTTTTCGTATCGCATCTACTCGAGTACACCTGTTTCTTCCGGCAAACCGCTGCAAAGTGGCTCTTCTACTTGCAATAAAGGGTGTTCCGATCAAAATTTGGTCAAACATTAATGTATGTGAGTCGATCAAAGCTTTTATTAATAAGTCAAATTATTTTTCTTTTTCAAGTTCAGTTAATACAGAATGCAGGAGAAATATTCAGCTAAATATTCAGGCTTTCGTTTAACACCTGCCGTCAGATTTTGTACAGTCTCCTTGTCCACTTTATTCGCCGCAAAACGCCAGTTTGCCTTGAACTGTTTCTCGCTCACAACAGCTTTTTGAGTTGAGTTTTCTTAACGGAGAGGTTGGGGTTCCGCTCGAAACAGTGGGCAACTCTTTTTATCGTTGCGGTGGCCTCCGGCTTTCGACTTCTCCCTGATCCAGGTTTCCTGGCTGTCGACAAACGTTCACCGAACTCTTTGAATACGTTGGTAACAGTTGATTTAGCCATATTCAACAATTTCGCCAACTTGGCGTGAGAGTAGTTTGGATTTTCGCCATGCACGTGCAAAATTTTGATTCGTTGCTTTTTGATAAATGAACTGCTAATCTCAAAATCTAAATAGAGGCATGATGCTACACGCGCACATCTTCAAAATGAGGAGTGTGCAAAATATTTTAATGCACGATGAAAGGAAATGCGTCAAATTTGTTTCGACCAAATTTTGATCGACACACCTTTTAATTCCATTGTGTTGTCATGGATGACGAAACATACTGCTTCGAAAAATTCAAATATCTCTCGGGAACGAAGTTGTACACTGCCAATAGCCGTAAAGATGCCTCTGAACATCTGAAACGGAAGTATAAAACCAAATTCCCTGAAAAATATCTATTCGGGCAAGCAATATGTTCCTGTTGGCTGAAGATACAATCACTTGGAAGGAGCAAAATAACGTTTTTTACGTTCCCAAGGATTGTAATCCACCAAATTGTCCACAGCTCCGCCCGATTGAAACATACTGATCATTGGCCAAGGGACACCTCAAAAAGCTTGGTGGAGAGGTATCAACGATCCAAGAATTTCGTTCTAAGTGGCTTACTGCTTCGAAGTATATTGACAAGGACACCGTGCAAAGATTGATGAAAGGAATGAATAAGAAAGTGCGCGCAACATCTTATAGAAATAAATCCTATATGCAGTTGTGTTGAGTATCACATTTATCAATAAAATGAAATAAATAATATGAACCAAAAACATGCTGTTGTTTTTCTTAAATATTTTTTGTGTGTCCGGATTTTGGTGTGAACGGCCTTTATTCATTTATTCCTATGGTGGAATAGGTGGATCGATCAAGTAGAAGGCGACCTGCGGACCCTCCGCAGACAGCGAGGCTGGCAAGTGACAGCCATGGACCGAATAGAATGGAGACAACTTCTGTGTACAGCAGAGGCCACGCCGGCCTTAGTCTGATTGGTAAGGAAAGATAAGGAATGCATGATTTGACAGATTATAATACCTTCCTTTCTACTTACCTTGCTAAAGACTGAGTAGGGTAGACTAGTAATCCTCAGAGTACAGCGATATGCGGAAATTCAATCCGACGGTTTGGCAACGGTGTTCGTTTTGTTTACAAAGGCTGCCAACACTTCCGAAGAGTAAAATGTTACAGCTTTGTGCGTGACTCCGTCGTTGTCAGCTTTCATTGTTGTTACATTTATAACGTACAAATGTTATTAGTACTTATAAAGTTATCAACTATGAACTGTATTACAAAGTTTTGCACTAACCGTGGAGGTGTTAAATCATCGGATAATCGCATATTTCTGTACTCTGAGGAATATTAGGTGATTCCTAATGTTCACTTCAGAAGAAGCGATTCCATTCTTGTATGGCTACCAAACAAACAGACAGGATAAGACACTAGAGCAGAATTATTTTCAAAATACTGACGTTGGACACTGTGTCAGAGCAGAAACATAGCTATAATCTTCGGCACCCTCCCAACACGGCACCAGTGAAGTGAATTGACTAAAGTGAAAAATGGCCTACTGTACAAAAGAGTCATTATCGAATACATAGAATGATAATTATTTTATTAACACCACGAGTTCTGCAGAATACAAGTGTTAGATTTTGGATTTTGAAGCGTAATAAATATAAACCATTTATTTTAACTCTATTGCTATACTTACACACTTCGATTTTTTTACAGAAATCTGTAAAGTTTTACCGAATTCTCAACAGCTGAACGTTTGGTAATCAGATTTTACGGATTTCGGTGAAATTTTACAGATATCTGTAAAAAATTTACCGGATTTTTGTAAAATTTTACCGAAATCCGTAAAATCGGATTACCGAACGTTCAGCTGTTGAGAATTCGGTAAAATTTTACAGATTTCTGTAAAATAATCTGAGTGTGTAGCAATCGAAACATTTCAGCAAACAGTAAACATGCACGTTTGATGCAGATTTTGACAGCTCTCGCTGCTCGATTGTGGCCGCTTCCGCTCAAGATGGCCGCTTCCGCATATCTCTGTACTTTGAGGATTACTAGGGTAGACGAATCAGCTATAACAATCCGGCATTCCTACACTGATAATAAATCAAATATTGAAAATATTAATTCAAAACTATACGTTTTATGTGTTACCGTCACATATATTTCATTTCAAATCAAATAATTTCTATTTGTTTTGCATTTGCAACGTATTATTTTGATACATGTTTTCCATTTTCAAACCCAATGAAAAGTATGTGTCTGACCTTATGACTAAAAGTTATTAGATTTGACACATACTTTTGATTTGGTTTCGGATTGAAAAAAAAAGTCAAAATGGTGCTCGAATGTTTTTAATTACTGCACGAATTGAATTTAAGTGACGAACTGGTGTATACAGGGTTATCAGGTATATATGGTATGTTACTTGATGTAAGTAATTGTTGAATGAGCTATTTACTTATAGAAAGCGGTAAATATTTGGCAGTATTATCAAATGATCAACAAAGATGAACTGCAGAAAGAGGAATGTGGATGGAATATTCCAGCGGTTGACCAACTGGAGATGAGACAAAGTGAGTGTAAATATTTGGTGAATCTACTATATATAATAATCACCGACAAACCGACATGAAACTCAATCTTCACTTTTGATCAAGAATCCATAACGACCGATTCAAATGTGTAGCGATCCCATCTGTCAAAATCTATAGAATCTTTTTATCTAGATAAAACTAATTTGTGCAGAATAGCTCAGACATGTTTCTTAACAAGTTTCGAAGCGTGTTCGTGGCTTTAATAGGAAATTAAGTGAACACGAAGATAGATGTCAGTCTTATGATTTGAACAGAAAATTTTTGAAATTTTCTATTGTCATTCATGTCGGTTTGTCGGTGTAATAATTATATAATCTATTGCAGGGATAACGGTTTATGGAATTCGAAGCGGTTGAATTATTTGAACCGATCTCTTCACGGATAAAAACAACAATAACAAATGTATAAACTTTAAAAGGTAGTTCTAATAAAAATTATAACAAAATGTGTATGGTGTTGATCCAAACGTTTTAATGAGGTTTATATGATTTT